>CAKAOJ020001127.1:0-143117 GCA_916701645.2 Sebastolobus alascanus | reverse complement strand
AGGAGTGAAGCTGCTGTGTGGTTTTCTGGAGAGTCCAAACTGTAGACTGGAGACTCTGAGGTCAGTTCACTGACTCACTGTTACTATTATAGATCGTATATGTTTAATCAACAATTGAACCTAATTTATGTACAAACATAACTTACATCCATAAAGTTGTTAATGTCCTTTTCTTCATATTTTCATGTTTCTTGAACTAAATTCCACCTACAGTCACAAAAGACTTGTGTTTCTTAAAGATAGTGTAGAAAATGTCCACTGTTAGCTGTTAAAGTAAATTAGGACATAGTAATGTTGAGCTACACATTTAAAACCTGAACACATCTGATTGGACTATAAAGTGATTTTTATCTTCATCATTTATTTATTCTTTATTCAGATTGAGGAGCTGCAGTTTGTCAGAGATCAGCTGTGATTCTCTGGTCTCAGCTCTGAAGTCCAACCCCTCCCATCTGAGAGAGCTGGATCTGAGGAACAACAACCTGAAGGATTCAGATGTGAAGCTGCTGTCTGATCTGGTGGAGAGTCCACACTGTAGACTGAAGACTCTGAGGTCAGTAGACAGTCGGAATCGGTCCATGCTGGTTTCAGCAGTATTGTTGTGATGTGTTTCCTCAGTTAAGCTGTGAGAGGAGAACGGTGACACACACAGAGAGAGAACAGTCAGCCAATCAGATCAGCCAGAAGCTTGTTGTGATCATGTGTTCGAGTTGATGTGAAGAAGATGTTGTTGTCGTGTTCATGTCTCCAGGAAATAAAGCTGGATTACAGCTGACAGCATCACATCATGTATAGAGGTCCTCATCCATCAAACTGTCGTACCATCAAATCTGATCAGAAAGTCTTTGTTCTCTCATTGATCAGTTCATCTTTGTCACAGCTCTGAGATCAGTCTGACTGAAGCCTCAAATCACTGGCTCTTATTTCATAGAACCATGGTTACATTTAGTAACCATGATGTGGTCTGGCCAAAGAGCTATTAAAGGAGGGTAACGGGATGAAGGTGAGGAGTTTTAGTGTCTTTTGTAACTCTTTCAAGTCACTAGGAGCAGCAAACTGGAATGAGTGACGACCAGAGGAGGTGCAGACTTTAGGAACGACCAGACTGATGAGTTTACTAGAAGATAAATTGCGGTTACTGTTGGAGATATTGAGTAGTGAGCGGAGATATGGATGTTGGTTCTGCCAATGATAGTTTTATAAATGAACTGTGTGCTGCATCAGTGACTTACAGCTGATGAAGGGAGTCTCTGTAAACACTGATTCATGACTTCTGTTCTCTTCTTCTCTCATCAGATTGTGGTGATCTCTGTCAGAGTGAGTGATCAGAACAGTGGATGTGTTGAGAGGATCAGCCGTGTCCTGATGATCCACAGAGGTTCACCACCTGGACCTTTATTCATTCATATATTCTGAATCCAACATGCCTCTGCAGAATAGTTCAGTTTATGACAACATAACTGTAGATTAATACATCTAAATAGATCTTTCTGCTTTACTTTGTGTTGCAGCTCCACCCTGTGGAACGATGGAGTTCTGCTGTTTATTTCTAAATTTCTAAATAATAGTGGAAGTTAATAAAGTTACTCTATTAAAACCAAGCCCCCAGGAAGAGGGCGGGCTTTGATGCCCATTTTCGTAGTGGCCAAACGGCGGTACTACAACTTCCGTGTCCGTCACGTGATGCAATTGGGCCCAAAAATATTTTTTTCCCATAGACTTACATTGTGAAAGAGACGTCTGTAACTCAGAGGATCATTTTTTTTTTTTAGGTAAATGAACTACCCAGTATGAACACTCTAATAGTCCTTATTTAAATCATTAGGTCCTAAAAGTTGTAAAACGCACTAATAGCTGAATCCAGAGTTATTTCTCTTCCTCTATTCATGTGAATGAGACCCAGACCTAGGCTGGAGCGAGGGCTGGGAGGAGGAGTTAAAGGAAACATTATTGCTCCTGCTCTTTGGGCCCAGTGGATGAGGAAGATCATCGGATGATCCGGGTACTTTACCACTCGGCAGTCGATCCATTTTGGCTTCATGCTCCCCTGAGACACACTCATAGGAATGAACGGGAGCCTCCGACGCTGTATCCAGTTCTCTTTTTATATTCATGATTAAAACAATACCGACCATTTCTCATATTATTAAAGATAAATATTTTCTTGTAACAAACAGAAAGAATCAGATAAAACCTGAATTCAGTCGAGGCTTCACTTCAGTTTCTCAACTGACTACAAACAGATTCAGTCTGGATTTTGGTGTAAAGTCAGCACCTTCATATTTTATATAATGTTTGATGTAAAATAAACAAACAGAACTGATTAACATGCATACTCTGGATTTTATATTCACTAATCATGTACATACAGGAAAATTCCAGTTTTATGTGACTCTGCTAGTTTTCACGTTACATGACTGAACACAGACACATAAAGTCCCCCGTGGAGCTTTTTCCCCTCAGTAATCAGTGTTGAAGCGGTCGTTATCACCACTGTTCATTTTCTGTTGTTCCTGCTGGAGCTGCTTTCTGCCAGCAGATGTCACTGTTCCCTCTGTTTTACCCTAAAGGAGGTTTATCTGAATGGATGCAATGAACACTGAACTGATGATGTGAATGCTTTCTTTCTGACTGACTTTGTTTTGTAAAATTAAGTGTCATCATAATGTAGTTAAACTTGATTTAAAATGATGGAAACTGGATTTGAAATTAAACTCAGCAAACAAGTTGCACAAACGCCCACTTGGACTCAAGTATGAACTGATTAGAGTTTTTGTGGTCAAAGGTCAAAGGTCACTGTGACCTCACAAAACACATTTTTGGCCATAACTCAAGAATTCATCTTTTAATTATGACAATTTCACACAGATTTTTATTATGGTAAAATGATTAAGTCATTGACAGATGTGGATGTAAACTGTTACTTGACTGGTTGAGGGAGGCAGACAACCGTGAGGCGCTAATTCTTGTATTTTTATTTTCGAAGGGAAAACAAGTTTATTTATTTCATCAATGATTAAGTATTTTGAGTTAACTCATTTTAAAATAAGTTAGCTAACTTTGCGATATTAACAAGGAAACGTAGCTAACGTTAGTGTTAACGGTCACTTTAATTTTTTAAAACTTCAACATTTTTCTGTGGTTTTCTGTCCACATTTTAAGATGAACAAATATTCTGTTACTGCACAGGACAGTGAACTCATCATTGGAGTAAAGATGAGACTGCAGCTATTTTGTCATATTAGTATTCAATAACTGTCTTTGACAGAACCTCTTTAACATCTCACACAATAAATCAAAGTTGACTGTGTTCCTCAGCAGGGAGAGAAAAATGCATGTTCACAAGTTATAATAAGTGCAGGAGTATATTCTAGTATACTTTACAGTCCCAGTAGCTACAGGTTGTGCCTCTCATGACTTACCTTTAAACTCAAGTCACAGAGCTAAGCAGACTATTTTCTGATAAAGTCCTTCATCAGCAACACTTGGAGCTGTTTTGAAGACTCCACAAAGACTCTTCTGAACATCTGCTGCAAAATAAAAACACATTTTAATCAGTTTACCAAGTTGTGATAGTATTTCCAAATCCAGTTTGCTGTAAATGGCACGTCCTTACTCTTTTTGTAAAACAAAAGCAAAATGTTCACACCTTTTGTATGATATTGGAAGAAACATCAATATAAAGAAATGTAACTCATATGATAATATAATACATTTTAAAATTGTGCTTCACATTGTACTAATTGAGCAATAAGATGTAATTTCTGGCTACCCTCTGTGTTTGGATTATGAAAAAGAGTTGCACAGTTGCAACTCAGGAAAATGGCTGAAATTATTTTGTATTGTGCAACAGAGAGAATAATTTATCTTCCAGATATTCAGAAGAATTTTATTTGTATAAGTCTGTTAAAGAAAACAAAACAGAAAAACTACTTAAGTTTTATACTAAATAGATTAATTAACGTGATTTCAAGATAAAGATGAAATCTCTCCATTCCTACACCACCATGTTCTTGTTTGGTTGGCTTCGGCTGTGTTACTAGATTAGGTTTTACACCTTTCATTCACCACACAACCACTCATCCAGCCAACTGATCACACTGATTCACACACCTCATCACCTCACTATGTTTTTTGGGTTATTGTATGTTTAATTAACTCGTACACCTCTCTTGTCATGGCTCATGAGCCGGGTCATGACACTCATTAACACATCATGTTAAAAAGCACACACACACACACACACACACACACACACACACACACACACACACACACACACACACACACACACACACACACACACACACACGCACACACACAATTCTTTAACCATGCATGGTGTGTCAGAAAACCATTGTTCCTGTGTGCTGCTTATGGCTTAAGTTAAAGTTACACCAAAGTAATTCCTAAATTAGAATGTGATCCAGTCTTGTTAACACTTTGTTTAACCACCTTGTAAACACACACATTTTTTTTTTCATGGGAATGAGAAAAATATGTAAAAAAGATAAATATATGAATTAAAGCTGAAGTAGGCGAGATTGGAGCAAATATGATTAAAAAAAGTTATTTTTATAAAACGGTCGCTATATCGTGACAGTAGTACATGAAACAGGTAATGAGGATCTTGTTCCTCTGTGTCCTACTGTGTCCTCCGATGCTCCTAACGGCATCTGAAAGATTTCACTTACCGGAGGAAAACAACTGATCTGAGGTCGGTCCAGTTTTATTATGGCATGGGTTTTTATATTTCATATCTGGTTTTACTGAGTTGCTTGTAGTAATTGGACTATGGATCAAGTTGATGAACTGATGAGAAACAGCTGTGATGAACTGCTTCACACACTTCACATACCTTCGCTCCCCATGCGCATCAATGAGCCTCGGGTCTGACCCTGTCGCCGGTTCACCGGTTTTCCTTCCTTGGACCACTTTTGGTCGGTCCTGACCACTGCAGACCGGAAACATCCCACAAGAGCTGCAGTTCTGGAGATGCTCTGACCCAGTCGTCTAGCCAGCACTATTTGGCCCTTGTCAAAGTCGCTCACATCCTTACGCTGGCCCATTTTTTCTGCTTCCAACACAAAGTTCAACGTTTAAAATGTTCACTTGCTGCCTAATATATCCCCCCCACTGCCAGGTGCCATTGTAACAAGATAATTAATGTTATTCAAATCACCTGTCAGTGGTCTTAATGTTGTTAATGTTATGGCTGATCGGTATGTATATATATATATATGAATATATATATATATATATATATATATATATATATATATATATATATACACTTTTTGTACTTACACATAACAAGAATTCAGATAAAAAGTGGTAGTCATAAACTATTTTGCTTTGTTGATCGAACAAGCCTGTCAGTTGAAGATGTGCTTGGCAACTTGGTTTGACTCCACCTCTTGTCTGTTGTGAATTGGTGACTTTAACATTTTCAGATCATCCAAAAGTGTGATAGTTGTACTAAAAGTCGAAATAGTTGAAGTTTGTGTTTAGAAGTAAATGCTTGTGTTGAAAGCAGGAGGGGAAAGTACCGTGATACAACAGGGTTGGGTCGTGTCAAGATACCACACACACACACACACACACACACACACACACACACACACACACACACACACACACACTCAGATAACCTCACCTGACTTCCTGTAAATGGAGAGGGGAGGAGCAAAATTTAACAGGTGATCCAGGTACATGAACAGGAAGGGAACCCTGATACGTGAAGTGTTCAATGAGTCAGCAAAGCAGAAGGATGAAGACTTAAGAGTGAGGCAGGGTGAGTGTTAATCCAACATTTTATTATTTCACTGTTAAAGTGTCTGAGTCAGTTTTCTCCCTGGAATGTAGAGGAGAGAAATGTCAGAATGAACTCAACAGTTTGATTCATCTGTGAACACAAAGTCATGACTGGCTCAATAATACTCATTAAACCTGCTGTAACCCAAGAAAACAAGCAGATATTTAAAGAAAAGTGACCAGGTGGAGTGCTGAGTTGTTTTATTATACTGTGTGTGTTTGTGTGTGTGTGTGTGTGTTACTTCCTGTTCGTTCAGTCTTGCCTGTGACTCTTGTACAAACTTGTTTCCTTTACATGTTCTGAACTCACAGTCAGTGTCCCTGTTTTACCTCTCAGACTGACTTCAGATCAGAAGATGAGTGATTGTGTGGAGGAAGAGGAGGACAGAGCAGAGTCTCTAGTCTCCGACTGTTTGTCTATGAAGAGTGACCGGTCCAAAGGTCTTCCTCTACACTTCAGTAACGACCCTGAACCCTCAGAGTCAAAGTAAGAGACAGTTTTCACTGTAAGCTGACCTGGTGGACGATGATGCATTGAGGAAGAAGACAAAACGTTCTGCTAAAAGATTTATATTCCTCAAAATGCAGCTTCATGTTGTATTAATTGATTAAGATGTGTCATTTCTGGCTACCATCTATGTTTGGATTATGAAAAAGAGTTGCAACTCAGGAAAATGGCTTAAATAATTTTTTATTATGCAACAGACAATAGTTTTTTTTTCATATGTTGAGAAGAATCTTAGTCATATAAGTCTGTCACTTTGGGCAGTTTAGTTTGAGTTGGTTAGAGGTTTGAACTGAGGTTAGAGGTGGTCTAAATATTGAGGTGACCAGCAGTCTAAGACACACAGCATGTAACACTGTCGTCCTTGGTGTTCCTTATTAGAATAGAATAATATCAATGTTTTAAAAATGGCCGTTGTTCCCCTTTAATAAACAAACTTCAGCCAGATCACTAAATGTTTAATAAGACAGTCAGATAGGAAAAGCAGCCAATTCTTGTTTATTAAATCAGGAGAGTTAAAATAAAGGAAAATGTTCATTACAGACTGAATGCTGAATTCAAACAGAAAAGTACCAACACTTTAACTCTTCTCTGTGACCATCTGAGCTTCAGTCTCGGCCAAGTCTTGATATTTTTCACCAACAATCAACAAATCATTTTATTTCTAAAGTAATGTCTCCACAGAGAGAAGAAGAGGAGTCATGATGCTGTGGAGGAGCTGATGTTCAGATCCAGAACAAGACCTGGACCTCAGACAGCCAGTCAGACCAGCACTGTACAAAGTAAGACTGTAGATCGGTCTGATGATGTCTTCATGTCTGGAAACAGGACTTGTTGTTTTAATACACTGACCTTTGTTGTGACAACAGTTTAAGATCTGCTCCACCATACATATCTGCTCTGTATCACTTGTACTTTGTTCTCCTTTGAGAGAAAATCTACACCCAAAAGAAATAATTTAATATTTGTATGTTTTGTTTTTATGATAGCACTCCGTCTTTGCATTAATCAATCAGAATGATGTTTGTTTTCCATCTGCATAGATCAAGATGGAGAACTATTAAACTGTGTAAAGCAACAACATCACTGTTCTATCACAGACAGTCAGACTGACTAACAGCCAGACAGCAGCCTGAGACACAACAAGAGCCACAGACTTTGAACAACAGCCCACATTAGCTTTCCTGCTAAAGTCTCCTTCTCTAACTTACAAACACACGTCATGTCCAGCAGAGCGACATGTTGAACAAGCGACCAAACAAACACCCACTGAGGAAAGGTGCACTGCTAACATCAGTTTTCAGGCTACAGTAGAGGGCTAATTAGCTTGTCAGTTGCAGCACATTAAACATCTTAAAAAGTGTTATGATATAATATCTAATATCAACATTGGTTAGTTTAGATGTTTAACAGGTTCCTGTCCCTTCAGTTCCTCTGCTAACAAAACACTGTCTGCACTCAGCTTGTAAGTTTCAGATTTCAGCACATTTGTTTACTTTGTCTTTTGCTGTTTTCTGTAACAGCATTCTGCATTGTGCCAAGACATGAATACATGCACTTCTACTTCAGGAAAAACTGAGCTGAGCTGTAGTCACATCAGAGGTTAATTTATTTACTGCTGAAAACTCAACATTTCCTTCTGCTTCACATAATAGTCTCCACCAGTGGGGGGCTTTTATTTTGAAGCAGCTATAGGAAATTCTGTAGGGATTTGGTAGGAACAGGCTTGGTTATTAGCAAATATTAATTATTAATATTAATACAATTATTTGTATTAATACAATTATTAATAAGTATTAATAATAAAGGGGCACCATCCTGGAATCAGGGACCAATAACCAAACCATTGATACAGTCACAAAGGATTTGTTCACTCAAAATGCCAGTATTTAAACACTACTTTACATTTATTAGGTGAACGATGAAGGGGTGAATCCGAGCACTGACTCTCACAACCAGCTGTTTACTTGTTTCTTTGAAGAAGGAAGGTTAAACACGCTTCAGCCGCCTCACAAGGAATAGTAGGCCTGTCCGGTGCTCACAGAGTAGGGCAATCTTGTAACAGGAGAGACTTCAGAGAGCAAGTCCAAAGCACACTGCAGCACACGGATTTAAGGCAGGAAACTTTATTAAAAACTAACGTTTGACGCCAACTGCGTATTTATCACTATTATTACATACATTATTTTTGATATATGTACATGGATGTAGTCACTGAAACTGCTATTTATATATTTTCTTTTACTTCTCTCTTTTTATTATTATATGGTATACTGTATGATTGTTTACCTGCCTACACGCAGCTTTTTGTTCCCTCCCCCCATTTTTTCCAGCCTATGCTGAATCAGTTCCCAACTAGGGGATGCTATTTAAGTGGATGTGAGTCTCAGATCTGTTTGACTCTGATGAAGACGAAGTTGGCGTCGAAATATTAGTCTTTAATAAAGTTTACTGCCTGAAATCTGTGTGCTCCAGTGTACTTTGGACCTGCTCTCTGAAGTCTCTCCTGTTATAATAAGCTTCTTTGTTTTGTCTTGAACCTTTTTCCTTCTCTTTCAGCAGATAGGGTTCTGCAGGAGGTTGTAGATGAACATAAGATCAGTCTGAGGAGGAGATGTGAATGTGTGACTGAAGGAAGTGATGAAACAGGAAGTGGAACCCTCCTCAACAGGATCTACACTGAGCTCTACATCACAGAGGGACAGAGTGAAGAGGTTAATACCCAACATGAGGTGAGGCAGCTTGAGACAGCTTCCAAGAAGGAGATCCTCCATGACGCTCCAATCATGTGCCAGGACATCTTTAAAGCCTTACCGGACCAACAGGGACACATCAGAGTCGTTCTGACGAACGGCGTCGCTGGCGTTGGAAAAACCTTCTCAGTGCAGAAGTTCACATTGGACTGGGCAGAGGGCTTGGAAAACCAAGATGTCAGTCTGGTGATTCTGCTTTCGTTCAGGGAGCTGAACTTGATCACAGATGAGCAGTACAGTCTTCTCATGCTGCTCCATATTTTCCATCCAACATTACAGAAGGTCACAGCAGAGAAGCTCGCCGTCTGTAAAGTTCTGTTCATCTTTGACGGTCTGGATGAAAGCAGACTTTCACTGGATTTCAAGAACAATGAGGTTGTGTCTGATGTCACCCAGAAGTCATCAGTCAACGTGCTGTTGACAAACCTCATCAAGGGGAATCTGCTTCCCTCAGCTCTCGTCTGGATAACTTCCCGACCTGCAGCAGCCAATCAGATCCCTCCTGCATGTGTTGACAGGGTAACAGAAGTACGAGGCTTCACTGACGTCCAGAAGGAGGAGTACTTCAGGAGGAGAGTCAGTGATGAAGAGCTGTCCAGCAGAATCATCTCACACATCAAGACATCCAGGAGCCTCCACATCATGTGTCTAATCCCACTCTTCTGCTGGATCACTGCTACAGTTCTGGACCACATGTTGACTACAGACCAGAGAGGAGAGCTGCCCAAGACCCTGACTGACATGTACTCACACTTCCTGTTGGTTCAGACAAAGAGGAAGAAGCAGAAGTATGGTGAGGGACATGAGACGAGTCCACAGGAGCTGACGGAGGCTGACAGGGAAGTTCTTCTGAAGCTGGGGAGGCTGGCGTTTGAACATCTGGAGAAAGGAAACATCATGTTCTACCAAGAAGACCTGGAGCGGTGTGGTCTTGATGTCACAGAGGCCTCGGTGTACTCAGGAGTTTGTACAGAGATCTTCAAAAGAGAGTGTGTGATCTTCCAGAAAACAGTCTACTGCTTTGTTCACCTGAGCATTCAGGAGTTTCTGGCTGCAGTCTACATGTTGCACTGTTACACAGACAGGAACACAGAGGTACTTGAGGACTTCCTGAGAGAAGGATATGTTCATTCAACCCTGGATGTCTTCCTGAAGAGAGTCATGAAGAAATCCCTTGAAAGTGAAAATGGTCACCTGGACCTGTTTGTTCGCTTCCTTCATGGCCTCTCTCTGGAGTCCAACCAGAGGCTCTTAGGAGGTCTGCTGGGTCGGACAGACAACAGTCCAGAAATCATCCAGAGAATCATCAACAACCTGAAGGAGATGAACATGTATACCTCTCCTGACAGAAGCATCAACATCTTCCACTGTCTGACGGAGATGAACGACCACTCGGTACATCAGGAGATCCAAGAGTTCCTGAAGTCAGAGAACAGATCAGTGAAGGAACTCTCTGAGATCCACTGCTCAGCTCTGGCCTACATGCTGCAGATGTCAGAGGAGGTTCTGGATGAGTTGGACCTGAAGAAGTACGACACAACACGAGAGGGACGACTGAGACTGATTCCAGCTGTGAGGAACTGCAGAAAAGCTCTGTAAGTCCAGATGTGATTAACTTTATAGATCAGTGTAGATTACTTGTTTAGTTCTGCAAATATACACACTATAAAATTATTCTTAAAATATAATATTCTTATAATTGTTCCACGTGTTTATTACATAAATATGTCAGTTGTATCTTGTCACAGATAGTGTTGAGCTGTTTCAAATGTTAGATGAGTTAAAAAATGTTTCAATAGTTTGTGTTTCTAGCTGTCAAGTTAATGAACATTTATTCTATTTATTTCTAATAATTGTTACATTTTACAGTTTTTTCTTATTTATCTTTATTATTATTTATCTAACTGGGGGAACGTCTCTTGGAGCTGCCGCACACTCTACTCCCGGCAAAGCAACGAGGAGGACGAGGCGGGGGTGCGAGACGATTTCTCGTTTCTGCTTCTTCTAATTTAATCCAGACAGTGCAGTGTCTGTTCAGAGCATGTCTGTTCAGAACGGGCCGAATACTTGTAGCTTTCTCGAGAACCGCTCGTACAAGCAACTTCACACTCGACATTGTGCTTCCTTGGGTCCTGAGCAATACACCTGCCATTAAATAGTTGCGTCACACACCCAAGTCACGGCTACTCACGGTTAGGAACGCCGGTGAAATACACTCTGTTTCACAGTAAAAAACTGACCCCGGGAGCTGTTACTCACAGTCAGAAACATCAGTGAAATACACTTAGCTGAGGTCATTTCCAAATAGGTGTATTAGTCTCTGCTTTGACATAACCACCGTGGTTATAAAGTACAGCATGGATTTAATTATCGGCTGTATTTTCCTTGAGGTAACGTTATTAGTGTTATTTGTTAGTATCAAGTCTGACACCGGAAATACCGTCTTACTCAAGGTGGAAAAACACACACAGGTCACAGCTTACTCACGATCACACCATTGAAATACAATAGAAGAGTTTGGTTGTAAAGTGAACTGCAGTCAATGAGCCGTGGTCTTCCCGCTGTGGACGACATGCTGGACTCAGTCTGCCGAGCCCTGAAGCCCCGCCTCCGCTGCTGCACAGAGCGCCGGTCGCTTGTTTAATCAAAGTTTAATAATATTGCACCAAATTTGACAATGCACGTCCTTGGGTCGCCAGCAATACACCCACCAAGTGTGAAGTTGAGTGGATGATAGTGTTGTCACGATACCCTGCCTAAATATCTCGATACCGATACTGAAACGATACCACGGCAAAAATCTAAAACATCAGGAAAAGTAATGGAATAATAGATGACAGAATATGAAACTTAAAACAATTTTTTTATTAATTAAAAATATTTAAATGTAACAATTTTTTCATTAAAAAAAATGAAATGGTATGCAGTAATCTGATGTCCCCTATACTTACGTTTATGTGATTTCTTTGATAGTTCATTTTATATTTGCATTTATTTTTATAATGCACACATATTTACATTTCATCTGTATTCATATTTCTACTTTTCTTATAGATATCTTTGTTTTTTCTATATATTTTTTTCTATAATGGAACAATTGTAATTTCCCCCGGGGATCAATAAAGTCTTCATCACTGGTTAAACAGTGTTTAATAAGGTTTTTTTTTCTTTTCTTTAACAATGCCCCCGTCGGTGCCTTAGTAACAGTTCAGGCGAACAGTGAAGAGTGTAGCAGCACAGAAGACGACGAGAGGCATCCAAAACAAATACCTAGAAAACGATAATAAATCCAGATGAAGTTCTGTGAGAAGTTAATGAGAGAAAAGCTGCTAAAATCAGGAAGACACCACAGTAACTGTAGAAAAAGCTGTGTTGTGTTGAAGTGGTGTGAAGATGGAGATGAGTCACTCTGACCTTTGACCTTGATGCTACAGTGACTCACTATCACCTCTCGAGGTACAAATAGGCTAGTACAACAAGAAAGTCAGGGCCGGACCTTGCTGGTTGGCAGTAGATATCTCTGCAGCACAATACATTGATGTATTTGGCATAACCTCAAAACTGTTACTTCATCATATTCTTTTGATAATTTTAATTTTTTAATGTTTTAAACTAAAATTCTGGCCAGATCTTAGATGTTGCACCTTTAAAGAACCTGGACCAAAAAAAATATAATAATTTCTGTGGCCTCCACATTGATTTCCACTGTATTTATTCTATTTTGTAACTGCTCTGTATATATTCTGTTTTTATGTCTTTGAAGCACTTTGTAAAGTTGTTTTTGAAAAGTGCTGTATAGATGGATTCTTCTTATTACTATGGTTCTTCTTCTTCATCTTCTTCTTCTTCTTCTTCTTCTTCTTCTTCTTCTTCTTCTTCTTCTTCTTCTTCTTCTTCTTCTTCTTATTATTATTCTTATTATTGATTGAGTATGTAACTTTACCTGAAGTGATAATTATGGGGTAATGTTTAATGCTATGCTAACAGTGATTTGGTAGCACAAGTGGAGAATATTCATCAAGTCAGTGAACTGATCAGTAATGTCAGTTGCACAACATCAATCTAAAGTTTTAACATTACCATTAGCTTGGGTTGTGCCAGTGTAAAATATTTCAAAGAGCCCATGAATGAGAGTGGAGCGACTCCAGTCCACTTGGTGGCAGTAATGCACCTCTAAGCTGGTTTGCCAACCGCCAATAAACACTACAGAAGAAGAAGAAGCGGCACAACATAACACCTTACCTCTTGTGTTTTTGGGCTCATCTCTTTCTTTGGCTTCAAATTCAAAATGTTGCCATATTGCCGCAGTTTTAGTTTTCTTTGAGACCAGCTCTGCCATGTCTCGTCTCGTGACCCCAAAAAACACATGAACTTCCTCGTAAACAAACCTCTTCCCCCTCCCTCCTCTACTAAAGTTTGATATCCTTCATGTTGCCGGCCTCGGCTCACGGCCTGTCGGAGGCTAGTGGCTCTGTTAATCTGTTTATAAACAAACATAATATCATAATATTACGTTAATCATGTTGTCATATTGCTTATTAGTAATGCAATACAGGCTGGATTTAGCACTGCGACTCTGTCGGCAGTGTTGTTGATGTCGGCTACTTTTTAATTTGCCAGAATGTGTCATAATGACAAATGTTGGTTCCGCCAGTTAGCATAAAATCAAACCGGTTTAAGCTCGTAGACCGGACCGGACCGGACCGGCAAAACCGAAAAGTGACCCAACTCTAGCATTAGCCACCGTAAACTACTGGTCATACGAGACAAAGCTTGTCGTTGTAAAACCCCTGAGTGTGTTGAATCCAGCAATGGTGCATTTTATTGCTCATGAATTCAAGTTGTGTTCCATCATCTTGTTTTTAAGTCTTTCCTTTTATTCTGTTTCTCACAGAAGGAAACTCAGGTGTTTCTCTCTCTTGTTGCTGTAGAGAAGAGTAGTAACAGGAAATACACAGCTTCCACCAAAAACAGCGGTCTGATGAATATATAACAGCAGAATGGTGGAATTCAGACTTTTTAACAGATCTTATACACACCAAAGATCAATGTTATGTTTTTAATGCTGATAAACTGATAACATCTTTCTGATGACATTATGTTGAAAATATTGTTACCCTATTTGTTCGTTAATTATGTTTGTGAGCTGAATACGTTTGATTCTCAGAAAAGAGTGTTAATGACAAAACGCCATGCAGTCATCAAAATATCTAATTTTATGAATGTTTAATTATGTACAGGTCTAATATTATTACGCAATTTGTTTAATTTCTCTACCGTTTGGCAGCAGTCACTGAATTTTCCCATTTATGGACGTAAACCTGAAAGTAGCAGGTAGCAGCAAAGAGAGGTCAACTTTATCAACTCTATTATTATTACTTATTCACTGAGTTTTAATTTGCTTTTCAAATCAAGAAGGCCTCATGCTAACTTTGTGGAGACAGACCTGGGATCAGATCACACTGACACACTGGACATTATGGAAGCCTCAATGTAACTACATGTTCTCTCTCTTCATCTGCAAGATTAAAGAAAAACAAAGATTAAAAGTCTGCAGGTTTGAGAGAGAGTGATGAGAATTATTGTTTCATGTCAAACAGTGAGATGAGATTAGCTGAACCACTGATGTGAAGAGTAAATGTTGATCAAAGAAGTATATATCAAACCGTTTAGTCATCAAATGCATGAAGTAAATATAAACTGTCCTCTCTCATAATAACATATTTTGTCATTTTTGTGACACATGACAGACTTTCTAACTGTGGACTCTCAGATACTCACTGTGAAGTTGTGGCCTCAGCTCTGAAGTCCAACCCCTCCCATCTGAAAGAGCTGGACCTGAGTGGAAACTACCTGCATGATTCAGGAGTGAAGCTGTCTTCTGGACTGGAGAGTCTAAACTGTAGACTGGAGACTCTGAGGTCAGTTCACTGACTGTAGCTTCTGTAGTTTGTACACACAATCTCTACACACTGTCTCTGCTCCAGATGGCTCTAGAGAGGGAAGTTCACGTTTTCACGTCGGCCACCGTAGCTCTCCAAAACGCTTGGCACACAGGAGAGGCTTCAGTTGGTTGTAATCTCCTTACGTCACCGTTTGATACCGCCAGATCCTACACACTGGACCTTTAACCACAGACCTTATTTCAGGCATCTAACTAAAAACCCATTGACCTCCAGACGAGGGAACAGGAAGTGCTAAAATACTAACTCATTTCTGGGTTTTAGGACTCATTCCTGTAGCGCTCTATTTGAACATGTCTAAAGGTGCAGCACTCTTCAACAAACCAGTATTGCACCAACTTAAAGGCACATAAGTGATAATTATCAACGAAACCATCTAATTAGAGGTTTCTATGGTTCTAAGTTATTCCCACGTTCTTTTTGACAGCAGATCTAACTCTGCTCTTTTTTCATGTCAGCATTGTCTAATTATTTGAAGCAAAATCCAAATAAATATTCTGCATCAGAAACCTCTTTGCAGGTTCATATTTTTTTCAAGTCTATCTGAATACAATACTCACATGTTCATATGTACATTCAAAAAGTTATTGATGCCTGTCATCATTCCTTCTGTCTGTGAAGCAATCCCCGTATAACCTGAGTGTTACGAGATGAGGACTAAATCCACAGTCTTGTTCTGTGTAAAATGACCTGTAAAGTTGATCTTAAACTAATCGGAGGCTTCAGCAGTCTGAGTTAGATGTATTAGGGCTGGGTGACTTGGAGAAAATCAAATATCACAATATTTTTGACCAAATACTTCAATATCGATATTGCGACGATATTGTAGGATTTACAATTGGTGCTTTCACAAAATATTTACACAATGAGATTTTTGATAAATAATCATCCGTAATGTGGATCCCATGGCAAAGTGTAAATGATAAATAATAGAACAGCTAGAACAGTCTGGTAAGTTCAGAAAATTACGTCACTTTATTGAAATGTAGCCTTTAAACAAAAGACAACACTTATACCATATCACGATATTACGATATCCAAAATCTAAGATGATATCTCGTCTCATATCACGATATCGATATAATATTGATATATTGCCCAGCCTTAGTATGTATCCAGTGAGTATGTTGTGTTTGTCAGTTTCCTTGTTGAGCTGCAGGATTAGTAACACAAGAGGGAATTTGGTACTAAAAAAATCGATTCACGAATGTATCTAAATTTTTTTTTCGATTTCTTAATACTTGAATCGATATATTTGCTCCATTTGAGTCTATGTGGAGATAGAAGGAAGTTACCGCTTCTATTGTAGTCATGGCTAAAGCTGTATGCTAACTCTGTCACGGACAGGAAACGTTATCGTATCGCGGTAATGTGCGGTCAAGCCGGCCGTCGCTCTCATCTCCGTGGTCAAATGGGCCGACGCTTCAACTGTAGAGCACCCATATACTGACATTTATGTTAAATGCATTCAAACGGCCCCGAATGGGCTGACCATGGATGGATAAAGAGAACGGAGCTGACGGGAGAGCTAGAGACCACCTTGGAGAAGTTAGAGGAAGTAGACACGTGGGACTACGTCCGCTTTTCAAAATAAGGTGTTAACAAAGGGAACTGTATATACAAAATACATCAATGGAAATAAGATCGATTGATTATGTTCACCTGAAGTATAAAACATTACATGTCCCTTATAAATAAAAAAAAAAATACCACTAATTTGTGAGGGAAATGTCTTTATTTTTTATTGTTGTTTGAAAAAAAGTAATTAATAATTCCTGACAATGACTGATATATTTGACTTCAGAACATCTCTGACTACATACATGCAGGAAATCAAACATTCTTACTGTAGTAATTTAGATACTTTCCAAAGTAGAAGTCCCTAGAAGTATATGATTCAACTTTTTCCCATGGTCTAGTAGTAAAAAAGTTAAAAGAAATCATAATAAATTGCAAAATCGAATCACAATACTTAAAAATCACAATACATATTGAATCGTGATAGTATTGAATCAGGAGATAGTTGAATCGTCCCAGCCCTAGTAAACACTCATTTGATTTGTCGGACTCAGACTGCTGAATCTTCATATTAATTTAGGTTGAACTTATGAAGTCATTTCTTACAGTGTAGTTGTGTTATGAAGGGACCACTTCACAGGAGGAATGATTACTGACACCAATAACTCTTTTAATGTACATATGACATGTGGCTGTTGTTTACAGACACACTTGAACAAATGTGGACCTTTCCTGTAAATGAAATACACCTACTAAGCTACCAGATACAGTGAGAAGAAGGCCATGTAATAAATGAAGTAATGAAGTTCAACAAGTCTGATTTAATATTGATCCTCTAATTCCAGACTTGACAGAGATCAGCAGCATGTTATTGATGTGTGTTGACATGAATAGGTGTATGAATGTTGTGGTGACATCTGGATGATGTCTGTAGAAGGCTGACATTATGATGATCCACAATAACACAATGACAAAGTCACTCTACTCATTTTAGGGAAAAGATAATTGATTAGGCCATAGTAATGTTGAGCTACACATTTAAAACCTGAACACATCTGATTGGATTATAAAGTGATTTTTATCTTCATCATTTATTCTTTATTCAGATTGAGTCGCTGCAGGTTGTCAGAGATCAGCTGTGATTCTCTGGCCTCAGCTCTGAAGTCCAACCCCCCCCATCTGAGAGAGCTGGATCTGAGTGACAACGAGCTGCAGGATTCAGGAGTGAAGCTTCTGTGTGGTTTTCTGGAGAGTCCACACTGTAGACTGGAGACTCTGAGGTCAGTTCACTGACTCTCTGTTACTTTTATAGATCTTATATGTTTAATCAACAATTGAACCTAATTTATGTACAAACATAACTTACATCCATAAAGTTGTTAATGTCCTTTTCTTCATATTTTCATGTTTCTTGAACTAAATTCCACCTGCAGTCACAAAAGACTTGTGTTTCTTAAAGAAACTGTAGAAAATGTCCACTGTTAGTTGTTAAAGTAAATGAATGTTTATCATTGTTGGTAAATGGTCACATCTGGATACAAAAGATCCTCTGAACTAATATTTGTTCTAAATTGATCAAGTTTACTTCATGAAGTAGAAATATTTCTCTGGTTTCTGTTTGTTTGAACATATTCAACAAATAATGTCTGATCATTGATATTGATCCTTCAGCACACACACAGAGATGAACACAGAGATCAGCAGCATGTTATTGATGTGTGTTGACATGAATAGGTGTATGAATGTTGTGGTGAAATTTGGATGATGTCTGTAGAAGGCTGACATTATGATGATCCACAATAACACAATGACAAAGTCACTCTACTCATTTTAGGGAAAAGATCATTGATTAGGACATAGTAATGTTGAGCTACACATTTAAAACCTGAACACATCTGATTGGATTATAAAGTGATTTTTATCTTCATCATTTATTCTTTATTCAGATTGAGTCGCTGCAGGTTGTCAGAGATCAGCTGTGATTCTCTGGCCTCAGCTCTGAAGTCCAACCCCCCCCATCTGAGAGAGCTGGATCTGAGTGACAACTACAAGCTGAAGGATTCAGGAGTGAAGCTGCTGTGTGGTTTTCTGGAGAGTCCACACTGTAGACTGGAGACTCTGAGGTCAGTTCACTGACTCTCTGTTACTTTTATAGATCTTATATGTTTAATCAACAATTGAACCTAATTTATGTACAAACATAACTTACATCCATAAAGTTGTTAATGTCCTTTTCTTCATATTTTCATGTTTCTTGAACTAAATTCCACCTGCAGTCACAAAAGACTTGTGTTTCTTAAAGAAACTGTAGAAAATGTCCACTGTTAGTTGTTAAAGTAAATGAATGTTTATCATTGTTGGTAAATGGTCACATCTGGATACAGAAGATCCTCTGAACTAATATTTGTTCTAAATTGATCAAGTTTACTTCATGAAGTAGAAATATTTTTCTGGTTTCTGTTTGTTTCAACATATTCCACAAATAATGTCTGATCATTGATATTGATCCTTCAGCACACACACAGAGAGGAACACAGAGATCAGCAGCATGTTATTGATGTGTGTTGACATGAATAGGTGTATGAATGTTGTGGTGACATCTGGATGATGTCTGTAGAAGGCTGACATTATGATGATCCACAATAACACAATGACAAAGTCACTCTATTCATTTTAGGGAAAAGATCATTGATTAGGACATAGTAATGTTGAGCTACACATTTAAAACCTGAACACATCTGATTGGATTATAAAGTGATTTTTATCTTCATCATTTATTCTTTATTCAGATTGAGGAGCTGCAGTTTGTCAGAGATCAGCTGTGATTCTCTGGCCTCAGCTCTGAAGTCCAACCCCCCCCATCTGAGAGAGCTGGATCTGAGTAACAACAACCTGCAGGATTCAGATGTGAAGCTGCTGTGTGGTTTTCTGGAGAGTCCACACTGTAGACTGGAGACTCTGAGGTCAGTTCACTGACTCTGTTACTGTTATAGATCTTATATGTTTAATTAACAAATGAACCTGATTTATATACAAACATAACTTACATCCATAAAGTTGTTCATGTCCTTTTCTTCATATGTTCATGTTTCTTGAACTAAATTCAGTCTGCAGTCACTAAAGACTTGTGTTTCTTAAAGAAAGTGTAGAAAATGTCCACTGTTAGTTGTTAAAGTAAATGAATGTTTATCATTGTTGGTAAAATGTAACATCTGGATACAGAAGATCCTCTGAACTAATATTTGTTTTAAATTGATAAAGTTTAGTTAATGAAGTAGAAATATTTCTCTGGTTTCTGTTTGTTTCAACGTATTCGTAAAAGATCATTGATTAGGACATAGTAATGTTGAGCTACACATTTAAAACCTGAACACATCTGATTGGATTATAAAGTGATTTTTATCTTCATCATTTATTCTTTATTCAGATTGAGAGGCTGCAGTTTGTCAGAGATCAGCTGTGATTCTCTGGCCTCAGCTCTGAAGTCCAACCCCCCCCATCTGAGAGAGCTGGATCTGAGCTTCAACAACCTGAAGGATTCAGATTTGAAGCTGCTGTTTGATCTGGTGGAGAGTCCACACTGTAGACTGGAGACTCTGGAGTAAGTAGACAGTCGGAGTCGGTCCATGCTGGTTTCAGCAGTATCGTTGTGATGTGTTTCCTCAGTGAAGCTGTGAGAGGAGAACGGTGACACACAGAGAGAGAGAACAGTCAGCAAATCAGATCAGCCAGAAGCTTGTTGGGATCATGTGTTAGAGTTGATGTGAAGAAGATGTTGTTGTTGTGTTCATGTCTCCAGGAAACAAAGCTGGATTACAGCTGACAGCATCACATCATGTATAGAGACAGTGGTCCTCATCCATCAAACTGTCGTACCATCAAATCTGATCAGAAAGTGTATGTTCTCTCATTGATCAGTTCATCTTTGTCACAGCTCTGAGATCAGTCTGACTGAAGCCTCAAATCACTGGCTCTTATTTCATAGAACCATGGTTACATTTAGTAACCATGCTGTGGTCTGGCCAAAGAGCTATTAAAGGAAGGTAACGGGATGTGGGTGTGGAGTTTTAGTGTCTTTAGTAACTCGTTCCAGTCACTAGGAGCAGCAAACTGGAATGAGTGACGACCAGAGGAGGTGCAGACTTTAGGAACGACCAGACTGATGAGTTTACTAGAAGATAAATTGTGGTTACTGTTGGAGATATTGAGTAGTGAGCAGAGATATGGAGGTTGGTTCTGCCAATGATAGTTTTATAAATGAACTGTGTGCTGCATCATTGACTGACAGCTGATGAAGGGAGTCTCTGTAAACACTGATTCATGACTTCTGTTCTCTTCTTCTCTCATCAGATGGAAGTGGTGATCTCTGTCAGAGTGAGTGATCAGAAAAGTGGATTTGTTGAGACGATCAGCCGTGTCCTGATGATCCACAGAGGTTCACCACCTGGACCTTTATTCATTCATATATTCTGAACCCAACATGCCTCTGCAGAATAGTTCAGTTTATGACAACATAACTGTAGATTAACACATTTAAATAGATCTTTCTGCTTTGCTTTCTGTCGCAGCTCCACCCTGTGGAACGATGGAGTTCTGCTGTTTATTTCCACATATTTCTAAATAATAGTAGAAGTTAATAAAGTTACTCTATTAAAACCAAGCCCTCAGAAAGAGGGCCGGGCTTTGATGCCCATTTTCGTAGTGGCCAAACGGCAGTACTACAACTTCCGTGTCCGTCACGTGATGTCATTGGGCCCAAAAAGACTTTTTCCCATAGACTTAAATTGTGAAAGAGACGTCTGTAACTCAGAGGATTATTTTTTTTTTTTAGGTAAATGAACTACCCAGTATGAACACTCTAAAAGCCCTTATTTAAATCATTAGGTCCTAAAAGTTGTAAAACGCACAAATAGCTGAATCCAGAGTTATTTCCTTCCTCTGTTCATGTGAATGAGATCCAGACCGAGGCTGGAGCGAGGGCTGGGAGGAGGAGTTAAAGGAAACACTTCTGCTCCTGCTCTATGGGCCCAATGGATGAGGAAGATCATCGGATGATCCGGGTACTTTATCACTCGGCAGTCGATCCATTTTGGTTTCATGCTCCGCTGAGACACTCTCATAGGAATGAACGGGAGCCTCCGACGCTGTATGCAGTTCTCTTTATACGTTCATGATTAAAAACAATACCAGCCATTTCTCATATTATTAAAGATAAATATTTTCTTGTAACAAACAGAAAGAATTAGATAAAACCTGAATTCAGTCAAGGCTTCACTTCAGTTTCTAAACTGACTACAAACAGATTACGTCTGGATTTTGGTGTAAAGTCAGAACCTTCATATTTTATATAATGTTTGATGTAAAATAAACAAACAGAACTGATTAACATGCATACTCTAGATTTTATATTCATTCATAATGTACATACAGGAAAATTCCAGTTTCATGTGACTCTGCTAGTTTTCACGTTAAATGACTGAACACAGACACAGAAAGTCCCCTTTTTCCCCTCAGTAATCAGTGTTGAAGCGGTTGTTATCACCAGCGTTCATGTTCTGTTGTTCCTGCTGGAGCTGCTTTCTGCCAGCAGATGTCACCGTTCCCTCTGTTTGACCCTAAAGGAGGTTTATCGAATGGATGCAATGAACACTGAACTGATGATGTGAATGCTTTCTTTCTGACTTGGTTTTGTAAAAATTAAGTGTCATCATAATGTAGTTCAACTTGATTTAAAATGATGGAAACTGGATTTGAAATTAAACTCAGCAAACAAGTTGCACAAACGCCCACTTGGACTCGAGTATGAACTGATTAGAGTTTTTGTGGTCAAAGGTCACCTCACAAAACACATTTTTGGCCATAACTCAAAAATTCATATACTAATTATCACAATTTCACACAGATGTTTATTATGATAAAATGATGAAGTGATGACATTTTGGACAGACGTGGATGTAAACTGTAACTTGACTGGTTGGGGGAGGCAGACAACGTGAGGCGCTGATTCTTGTTTTTTTCTTTTCGAAGGGAAAACAAGTTTATTTATTTTGAGATAACTCATTTTAAAATACTTCAGCTCACTTTGCGATATTAACAAAGAAGCATAGCTAACGTTAGTGTTAACGGTCACTTTCATTTTTTAAAACTTCAACATTTTTCTGTGGTTTTCTGCCCACATTTTAAGATGAACAAATATCTGTTACTGCACTGGACAGTGAACTCATCATTGTACTAAAGATGAGACTGCAGCTATTTTGTCATATTAGTATTCAACAACTGTCTTTGACAGAACCTCTTTAACATCTCACACAATAAATCAAAGTTGACAGTGTTCCTCAGCAGGGAGAGAAAACTGCATGTTCACATGTTATAATAAGTGCAGGAATATATTCTAGTATACTTTACAGTCCCAGTAGCTACAGGTTGTGCCTCTCATGTCTTACCTTTAAACTCAAGTCACAGAGCTAAGCAGACTATTTTCTGATAAAGTCCTTCATCAGCAACACTAAGAGCTGTTTTAAAGACTCCACAAAGACTCTTCTGAACATCTGCTGCAAAATAAAAACACATTTTAATCAGTTTACCAAGTTGTGATTGTATTTCCAAATCCAGTTTGCTGTAAACGGCACGTCTCTGCTCTTTTTTGTAAAACACAAGCAAAACGTTCACACCTTTTATATGATATTGGAATTGTATATTGGAAGAAACATCAATATAAAGAAATGTAACTCATATGATAATATAATACGTTTTAAAATTGTGCTTCACATTGTACTAATTGAGCAATAAAATGTCATTTCTGGCTACCATCTGTGTTTGGATTATGAAAAAGAGTTGCAAAGTTGCAAATCAGGAAAATGGCTGAAATTATTTTTTATTGTGCAACAGAGAGAATAATTTTTCATCCAGATATTCAGAAGAATTTTATTTGTATAAGTCTGTAAAAGAAAACAAAACAGAAAAACTACTTAAGTTTTATACTAAATAGATTTCTTAATGTGATTTAAAGATAAAGCTGAGATCTCTCCATTCCTACACCACCATGTTCTTGTATGGTTGCTTCGGCTGTGTTACTAGATTAGGTTTTACACCTTTCATTCCCCACACAACCACTCATCCATCCAACTGATCAAACTGATTCACACACCTCATCACCTCACTATGTTTTTTGGGTTATTGTATGTTTAATTATGAACTTGTACACCTCTCTTGTCATGGCTCATGAGCCGGGTCATGACACTCATTAACCCATCATGTTAAAAAACACACACACACACACACACGCACGCACACACACACACAAACGCAAACGCACACGCACACACACACACACACACACACACACACACACACACACACACACACACACACACACACACACACACACACACACACACACACACACACACACACACACACACACACACACACACAAACACACACACACACACACACACACACACACACACACACACACACACACACACACACACACACACACACACACACACACAATTCTTTAACTATGCATGGTGTGTCAGAAAACCATTGTTCCTGTGTGCTGCTTATGGCTTAAGTTAAAATTCACCAAAGTACTTACTATATTAGAATTTGATCCAGTCTTGTGAACACTTTGTTAAACCACCTTGTAAACACACAATTTTTTTTTTTTTTATTCATGGGAATGAGAAAAATATGTAAAAAAGATAAATATATGAATTAAAGCTGAAGTAGGCGAGATTGGAGCAAATATGATAAAAAAAAAAGTTATTTTTATAAAACGGTCGCTATATCGTGACAGTAGTACATGAAACGGGTAATCTGAAAAAAATCATGTTCCTCTGTGTCCTCCGGTGCTCCTAACAGCATCTGAAAGATTTCACTTACCGGAGGAAAACAACTGATCTGAGGTCGGTGAGGAGATTGATTTTATGGTGTTGCATGTTTGCAAGTTTTATTATTGCATGGGTTTTTATATTTCATATCTGGTTTTACTGAGTTGCTTGTAGTAATTGGACTATGGATCAAGGTGATGAACTGATGAGAAACAGCTGTGACGAACTGCTTCACACCCCTGACAGCTCCTGATTGGCAGACAGAGACACTTGTTTTAAGTTGATTGTGAACAGGTGTGCAGCAGCTGGCTAAAGGGAGAGAATCGGCCCGGTTCCTCTTTCTCTCTGCAGCGTCAAGGACGGACGACGGTCCAGCAGAGCTGCAGGGCCGGAGCAGAGGAGCCGACGGCCTTAGGACCCCCCCCCCCTTCCCCTCATGATTAACTGAGACTTAAACACTCCCCTTTCTTTGATCTATTTATTAGCCGCTGTGCCGTTGGACTTTAGCACCACCATTTTAAAGACTTATTGTAGTTTTATCTCCACGTCCCTGTTTTATCTGATCTTATTTATCTGTTTTATTGTGATAGTTTCAGCAGTTTAAATAAATCATTTAAACTGTTTATGGTGCTTCGGGTCCCTTCTTAACAGTGGAAACACTTTTCATTGCTGGTATTTAAATAACAACCTGACACTTTTGGTGACATTACATGCTGTAATGTTCAAAAAACACATTATTTTCCTCACAGACCCACTAATTTTGTTGTATCATCATCATTCATATGTCAACGTGAGGAACATACCTCATCCATGGCCTCTGCAATGGCCAAGTATAGATGTTGATCGGAGATGCACTTTCGGACGAGTCCCCTGTCTATCCGGAACTGCCTCACGCTTCTTTCTGAAGATCCCCTCCGCACCCCCATCTCCATGATGAGATGGTTGGAAAGTTGCTGGTCCGAAAAAAACATTTCCATACATTTGGTGTATGGTCTCTTCATGGGCCACTAAGCTAGCCATATTCACAATTGACACCTTACTAACACTTAGACTAGTACACCAATACCTTTCCCGGCTTGTTTCCTCCAGTGTCGACAGTGTGTGGGGGCTTATTTTTATTACTTTGAATAATGTGTAGTTCTATTTGAGACTGATGACAGTGTTGAATGTGAATTATACAGGAACGCTGATTCTGGAAACATATTGCTGTTTATTTTTTTAATGTAACTTTCTAATGCTTTAACCACCTCCATTGCATTAAGGTGGAGGCAGAACTCTCAGAGACAGATATCTCAAAACCTGGAAAAATAAAACCCAAACTATCTGACTGAACAACTACCACTAGAGGGAGATGAGGAGAGTTGGTTGCTTACAGTAACAGTGTTATTCATTTCATCCACACTTGTATTGCTCTGCTGATACTGAAATTGCATCCACATCAGAAAATATCTGTGTTCCATTTCCTAGGTAGACGGTACATCCAAAAATCTTGCAGATGAATAATCAAAGTGATTACCTCTACCTTCTTATTCTTGCATAGTGCTGTCAGCTGGAAAGGCACAAACAGTTCTATAAACTGTTTAATCTGTGCTGCACTCTAGTGGTGGATGTCCAATTCACAATGCTGAAGCAGAAGAATGCTGCACAGATAGGTTTTCCCTCTTGGTAAATGGTAAATGGACGTGCATTTACTGTGTATGCCATACAAGGTGCCAACCTGGCCATCAGCCATCAGGATCTAATCTAAATACTAATTCAGAAACCAATGGCACAGCCTTCAAGAGCAATTTGTGGTTCAGCATCTTGCCCAAGCACAATTTTACATGTGAACTGGCGGAGCCGGGGATCAAACGGCCGACCTCCCGATTGGTGGACGACGCAGTGTACCTCTGAGCCACAGCCGCCACTTTCAAATTTTTCCAAAAATATCTTTTTGTATCTCACATGAAATTTTCACAATTAGCATATTTATCAAACTGGTCTTTTTATATAATCTTATATATACTGTATATATATACTGTATAAATATAAATATATATACCTTCGCTCCCCATGCGCATCAAAGAGCCTCGGGTCTGACCCTGTCTCCGGTTCACCGGTTTTCCTTCCTTGGACCATTTTTGGTCGGTCCTGACCGCTGCAGACCGGGAACATCCCACAAGAGCTGCAGTTCTGGAGATACTCTGACCCAGTCGTCTAGCCAGCACTATTTGGCCCTTGTCAAAGTCGCTCACATCCTTACGCTGGCCCATTTTTTCTGCTTCCAACACAAAGTTCAAAGTTCAAAATGTTCACTTGCTGCCTAATATATTCCCCCCCACTGCCAGGTGCCATTGTAACAAGATAATCCATGTTATTCACTTCACCTGTCAATGGTCTTAATGTTGTTAATGTCATGGCTGATCGGTGTGTATATATATATATATATATATATATATATATATATATATATTTATATATATATATATATATACACTTTTTGTACTTACACATAACAAGAATTCAGATAAAAAGTGGTAGTCATGAACTATTTTGCTTTGTTGATCGAACAAGCCTGTCAGTTGAAGATGTGCTTGGCAACTTGGTTTGACTCCACCTCTTGTCTGTTGTGAATTGGTGACTTTAACATTTTCAAATCATCCAAAGTCTGATAGTTGTACTAAAAGTCGAAATAGTTGAAGTTTGTGTTTAGAAGTAAATGCTTGTGTTGAAAGCAGGAGGGGAAAGTACCTTGATACAACAGGGTTGGGTCGTGTCAAGATAACACACACACACACACACACACCCACGCACGCATGCACGCATGAACACACACACACACACACACACACACACACACACACATACTCAGATAAACTCACCTGACTTCCTGTAAATGGAGAGGGGAGGAGCAAAACTTAGCAGGCGATCCAGGTACATGAACAGGAAGGGAACCCTGATCCTTAAAGTTTTCAATAACTCCATGTTGAGTCAACAAAGCAGAAGGATGAAGACTTAAGACTGAGGCTAGGTGAGTGTTAATCCAACATTTTATTATTTCACTGTTAAAGTGTCTGAGTCAGTTTTCTCCCTGTGGAGTGTAAAGGAGAGAAATGTTAGAATGAACTCAACAGTTTGATTCATCTTTGAACACAAAGTCATGACTGGCGGAATAATACTCATTAAACCTGCTGTAACCCAAGAAAACAAGCAGATATTTAAAGAAAAGTGACCAGGTGGAGTGCTGAGTGGTTTTATTATACTGTGTGTGTGTGTCCGTGTGTGTGTGTGTGTGTGTGTGTGTGTGTTACTTCCTGTTCGTTCAGTCTTGCCTGTGACTCTTGTACAAACTTGTTTCCTTTACATGTTCTGAACTCACAGTCAGTGTCCCTGTTTTACCTCTCAGACTGACTTCAGATGAAGAAGATGAGTGATTGTGTGGAGGAAGAGGAGGACAGAGCAGAGTCTCTAGTCTCCGACTGTTTGTCTTTGAAGAGTGACCGGTCCAAACGTCTTCCTATACTCTTCAGTAACGACCCTGAACCCTCAAAGTCAAAGTAAGAGACTGTTTTCACTGTAAGCTGACCTGGTGGACGATGATGCATTGAGGATGAAGACAAAACGTTCTGCTAAAAGATTTATATTCCTCAAAATGCAGCTTCATGTTGTATTAATTGAGCAAGATGTGTCATTTCTGGCTACCATCTATGTTTGGATTATGAAAAAGAGTTGCAACTCAGGAAAATGGCTTAAATAAATTTTTATTATGCAACAGACAATAGTTTTTTCTTTCAGATGTTGAGAAGAATCTTAGTCATATAAGTCTGTCACTTTGGGCAGTTTAGTTTGAGTTAGTTAGGTTTGAACTGAGGTTACAAGTGGTCTAAATATTGAGGTGACCAGCAGTCTAAGACACACAGCAAGTAACACTGGTGTCCTTGGTGTTCCTTGTTAGAATAGAATAATATCAATGTTTTAAAAATGTCTGTTGTTCCCTTTTAATAAACAAACTTCAGCCAGATCACTAAATGTTTAATAAGACAGTCAGATAGGAAAAGCAGCTAATTCTTGTTTATTAAAGCAGGAGAGTTAAAATAAAGGAACATTTTCATTACAGACTGAATGCTGAATTCAAACAGAAAAAGTTAAAACACTTTAACTCTTCTC
Source organism: Sebastolobus alascanus (assembly GCA_916701645.2). Taxonomy (NCBI): domain Eukaryota; kingdom Metazoa; phylum Chordata; class Actinopteri; order Perciformes; family Sebastidae; genus Sebastolobus; species Sebastolobus alascanus. Next base: position 114,583 of record CAKAOJ020001127.1, on the reverse strand, counting down.
TGTGACCATCTGAGCTTCAGTCTCGGCCAAGTCTTGATATTTTTCACCAACAATCAACAAATCATTTTATTTCTAAAGTAATGTCTCCACAGAGAGAAGAAGAGGAGTCATGTTTCTGTGGAGGAGCTGCTGTCCAGATCCAGAACAAGACCTGGACCTCAGACAGCCAGTCAGACCAGCACTGTACAAAGTAAGACTGTAGATCGGTCTGATGATGTCTTCATGTCTGGAAACAGGACTTGTTTTAATACACTGACTGTTGTTGTGAAAACCGTTTAAGATCTGCTCCACCATACATATCTGCTCTGTATCACTTGTACTTTGTTCTCCTTTGAGAGAAAATTTGAAACCAAAAGAAATAATTTAATATTTGTATGTTTTGTTTTTATGATAGCACTCCGTCTTTGCATTAACCAATCAGAATGATGTTTGTTTTCCATCTGCATAGATGAAGATGGAGCACTATTAAACTGTGTAAAGCAACAACATCACTTTTCTATCACAGACAGACAGTCACACTGACTAACAGCCAGACAGCAGCCTGAGACACAACAAGTCACAGACTCAGATCAACAGCCCACATTAGCTTTCCTGCTAAAGTCTCTTTCTCTAGCTTATAAACACACGTTATGTCCTACTGAGTGACATGTTGAACAAGTGACCAAACAAACACCCACTGAGGAAAGGTGCACTGCTAACATCAGTTTTCAGGCTACAGTAGAGGGCTAATTAGCTAGTCAGTTGCAGCACATTAAACATCTTAAAAAGTGTTATGATATAATATCTAATATCAAAATTGGTTAGTTTAGATGCTTAACAGGTTTCTGTCACTTCAGATCCTCTGCTAACAAATCACTGTCTGCACTCAAGTTTCAGATTTCAGCAAATTTGTTTACTTTGTCTTTTGCTGTTTTCTGTAACAGCATTCTGCATTTTGCCAAGACATGAATACATGCACTTCTACTGCAGGACAAACTGAGCTGAGCTGTAGTCACATCAGAGGTTAATTTATTTACTGCTGAAAACTCAACATTTCCTTCTGCTTCACATAATAGTCCTCCACCAGCGGGGGGCTTTTATTTTGAAGCAGCTATAGGAAATGTTGTATGGATTTGGTAGGAACAGGCTTGGTTATTAGCAAATATTAATTATTAGTATCAATACAATTATTGGTACTAATAAAATTATTAATAAGCATTAATAATAACGGGGCACCACCCTGGAATCAGGGACCAATAACCAAACCATTGATACAGTCTCAAAGGATTGTTTACTCATAATGCCAAATATTTAAACACTACTTTAAATTTATTAGGTGAACGGTGAAGGGGTGAATCCGAGCACTGACTGTCACAACCAGCTGTTTACTTGTTTCTTTGAAGAAGGAAGGATAAACACGCTTCAGCCGCCTCACAAGGAATAGTAGACCTGTCCGGTGTTCACAGAATAGGGCAATCTTGTAACAGGAGAGACTTCAGAGAGCAAGTCCAAAGCACACTGGAGCACACGGATTTAAGGCAGGAAACTTTATTAAAAACTAACGTTTCGACGCCAACTGCGTATTTATCACTATTATTACATACATTATTTTTGATATATGTACATGGATGTAGTCACTGAAACTGCTATTTATATATTTTCTTTTACTTCTCTCTTTTTATTATTATATGATATACTGTATGATTGTTTACCTGCTTACACGCAGCTTATTGTTCCCTCCCCCCATTTTTTCCAGCCTATGCTGAATCAGTTCCCAACTAGGGGACGCTAAGTGGATGTGAGTCTGAGATCTGTTTGACTCTGATGAAGACGAAGTTGGCGTCGAAATATTAGTCTTTAATAAAGTTTACTGCCTGAAATCCGTGTGCTCCGGTGTGCTTTGGACCTGCTCTCTGAAGTCTCTCCTGTTATAATAAGCTTCTTTGTTTTGTCTTGAACCTTTTTCCTTCCCTTTCAGCAGATAGGCTTCTGCAGGAGGTTGTAGATGAACATAAGATCAGTCTGAGGAGGAGATGTGAATGTGTGACTGAAGGAAGTGATGAAACAGGAAGTGGAACCCTCCTCAACAGGATCTACACTGAGCTCTACATCACAGAGGGACAGAGTGAAGAGGTTAATACCCAACATGAGGTGAAGCAGCTTGAGACAGCTTCCAAGAAGAAGACCCTCCATGACGCTCCAATCAAGTGCCACGACATCTTTAAAGCCTTTCCTGACCAACAGGGACACATCAGAGTCGTTCTGACGAACGGCGTCGCTGGCGTTGGAAAAACCTTCTCAGTGCAGAAGTTCACTCTGGACTGGGCAGAGGGCTTGGAAAACCAAGATGTCAGTCTGGTGATTCTGCTTTCGTTCAGGGAGCTGAACTTGATCAGAGATGAGCAGTACAGTCTTCTCATGCTGCTCCATGTTTTCCATCCAACATTAAAGAAGATCACTGCAGAGAAGCTCGCTGTCTGTAGAGTTCTGTTCATCTTTGACGGCCTGGATGAAAGCAGACTTTCACTGGATTTCAAGAAGAAGAAGGTTGTGTCTGATGTCACCCAGAAGTCATCAGTCAACGTGCTGTTAACAAACCTCATCCAGGGGAATCTGCTTCCCTCAGCTCTCGTCTGGATAACTTCCCGACCTGCAGCAGCCAATCAGATCCCTCCTGCATGTGTTGACAGGGTAACAGAAGTACGAGGCTTCACTGACGCCCAGAAGGAGGAGTACTTCAGGAGGAGAGTCAGTGATGAAGAGCTGTCCAGCAGAATCATCTCACACATCAAGACATCCAGGAGCCTCCACATCATGTGTCTAATCCCAGTCTTCTGCTGGATCACTGCTACAGTTCTGGACCACATGTTGACTACAGACCAGAGAGGAGATCTGCCCAAGACCCTGACTGACATGTACTCACACTTCCTGTTGGTTCAGACAAAGAGGAAGAAGCAGAAGTATGGTGAGGGACATGAGACGAGTCCACAGGAGCTGACGGAGGCTGACAGGGAAGTTCTTCTGAAGCTGGGGAGGCTGGCGTTTGAACATCTGGAGAAAGGAAACATCATGTTCTACCAAGAAGACCTGGAGCGGTGTGGTCTTGATGTCACAGAAGCCTCGGTGTACTCAGGAGTTTGTACAGAGATCTTCAAAAGAGAGTGTGTGATCTTCCAGAAAACAGTCTACAGCTTTGTTCATCTGAGCATTCAGGAGTTTCTGGCTGCAGTCTACATGTTCCACTGTTACACAGACAGCAACACAGAGTTACTGAAGGACTTCCTGGGAGAAGGATATGTTCATTCAACCCTGGATGACTTCCTGAAGAGAGCCATGGAGAAATCCCTTGAAAGTAAAAATGGCCACCTGGACCTGTTTGTTCGCTTCCTTCATGGCCTCTCTCTGGAGTCCAACCAGAGGCTCTTAGGAGGTCTGCTGGGTCAGACCGACAACAGTCCAGGAACAATCCAGAGAATCATCAACAACCTGAAGGAGCTGAACATGTATAAAACCTCTCCTGACAGAAGCATCAACATCTTTCACTCTCTGACGGAGATGAACGACCACTCGGTACATCAGGAGATCCAAGAGTTCCTGAAGTCAGAGAACAGATCAGAGAAGAAACTCTCAGAGATCCACTGCTCAGCTCTGGCCTACATGCTGCAGATGTCAGAGGAGGTTCTGGATGAGTTGGACCTGGAGAAGTACAACACAACACAGGACGGACGACTGAGACTGATTCCAGCTGTGAGGAACTGCAGAAAAGCTCGGTAAGTCCAGATGTGATTAACTTTATAGATCAGTGTAGATTACTAGTTTAGTTCTTCAAATATACACACTATAAAATTATTCTTAAAATATAATATTCTTATAAGTGTTCCACGTATTTATTACATAAATATGTCAGTTGTATTTTGTCACAGATGTTCTTGAGCTGTTTCAAATGTTGAGTTAAAAAATGTTTCAGTAGTTTGTGTTTCTAGCTGTCAAGTTAATGAACACTTATTCTATTTATTTCTAATAATTGTTACATTTTAAAGTTTTTTTCTTATTTATCATTTTGGGTGATGGAGACGACATGTGAACCTGGTAAAACAAATGAAAAAAACAAAAGATCAGCTGGCTGGTGGAGCGCTGGGTCTAACCGGTGTAACGGCAGCAACAGAACGTTTGCTGATCCGGCGGGGAATCGGGGCGTTCCTGGTATCAGAGCCCTGGTGCTGGGGTTTGCACTGGCTGAATTTGAGCTAACTGGGGGTACGTCTCTTGGAGCGGCCGCACACTCTACTCTCAGCAAAGCAACGAGGAGGACGAGGCGGGGGTGCGAGTCTATTTCTCGTTTCTGCTTCTTCTAATTTAATCCAGACAGTGCAGTGTCCATTCAGAGCATGTCTGTTCAGAACGGACAAAATGCTTGTAGCTTTCTCGAGAACCGCTCGTACAAACAACTTCACACTCAACATTGTGCTTCCTTTGGTCCTGAGCAAAACACCTACCATGACATAGTTGCGTAACACACCCAAGTCACGGCTACTCATGGTTAGAGACACCGGTGAAATACACTCTGTTTCACAGTAAAAAACAGACCCCGGGAGCTGTTACTCACAGTCAGAAACATCAGTGAAATACACTTAGCAAAGGTAATTTCCAAATAGATGTATTAGTCTCTGCTTTGACATAACCACCGCAGTTATAAAGTATAGCATGGATTTAATTACCGGAGGTATTTTCCTGGAGGTAACGTTATTAGTGTTATTTGTTAGTATCAAGTCTGACACCGGAAATACCGTCTTACTCACGGGGGAAAAACACACACAGGTCACAGCTTACTCACGATCACACCGGTGAAATACAATAGAAGAGTTTGGTTGTAAAGTGAACTGCAGTCAATGAGCCGTGGTCTGCCCGCTGTGGACGACATGCTGGACTCAGTCTGCCGAGCCCTGAAGCCCCGCCTCCGCCGCTGCGGCACAGAGCGCCGGTCGCTTGTTTATTCAAAGTTTGATAATATTGCACCAAATTTGACAGTGCACATCCTTGTGTCCTCAACAATACACCCACCAAGTGTAAAGTTTAGTGGATGATAGTGTTGTCGCGATACCAAAATTCTGACTTTGATATGATACCCTGCCTAAATATCTCGATACCGATACTGAAACGATACCACGGCAAAAATCTAAAACATCGGGAAAAGTAATTGATCAATGGTATGCATTAATCAGTAACTCTGTTTTTATGTCTTTGAAGCACTTTGTAAAGTTGTTTTTGAAAAGTGCTGTATAGATGGATTCTTCTTATTACTATTTTTCTTCTTCTTCTTATTATTATTGGTTGAGTATGTAGCTTTAGCTGAAGTGATAGTTATGGGGTAATGTTGAATGCTATGCTAACAGTGATTTGGTAGCACAAGTGGAGAATATTCATCAAGTCAGTGAACTGATTCAGTAATGTCAGTTGCACAACAACATCAATCTAAAGTTTTAACATTACCATTAGCTTGGGTTGTGCCAGTGTAAAATATTTCAAACCGGTTTGATATTAAGCCAAACACCGGACCGGACTGGTGTACCGAATTTTACCACGAGGTGTCGCACTTGACTCAGCAGCCGCAGCGAGCCCATGAATGAGAATGGAGCGACTCCAGTACACTTGGTGGCAGTAATGCACCTCTAAGCTGGTTTGCCAACCGCCAATAAACACTACAGAAGAAGAAGAAGTGGCACCAAATAACACCTCATCTCGTGTGTTTTTGGGCTCATCTCTTTGGTTGGCTTCAAATTCAAAATGTTGCCAAAGTTTTAGTTTTCTTTGAGACCAGCTCTGGCATGTCTCGTCTCGTCACCCCAAAAATCACATGAACTTCCTCGTAAACAAACCTCTTCCCCCTCCCTCCTCTACTAAAGTTTGATATCCTTCATGTTGCCGGCCTCGGCTCACGGCCTGTCGGACACTAGTGGCTCTGTTAATCTGTTTATAAACCAACATAATATCATAATATTACGTTAATCACGTTGTCATATTGCTTATTAGTAATGCAATACAGGCTGGATTTAGCACTGTGACTGTTGGATACTTTTTAATTTGCCAGAATGTGTCATAATGACAAATGTTGGTTCCGCCGGTTAGCATAAAATCAAACCGGCTTAAGCTCGTACACCGGACCGGACCGGCAAAACCGAAAATCGTCTCAACTCTAGCATTAGCCACCGTAAACTACTGGTCATACGAGACAAAGCTTGTCGTTGTAAAACCCCTGAGTGTGTTGAATCCAGCAATGGTGCATTTTATTGCTAATAAATTCAAGTTGTGTCCCATCATCTTGTTTTTTAAGTCTTTCCTTTTATTCTGTTACTCACAGAAAGAAACTCAGCTGTTTCTCTCTCTTGTTGCTGTAGAGAAGAGTAGTAACAGGAAATACACAGCTTCCACCAATAACAGCGGTCTGATGAATATATAACAGCAGAATGGTAGAATTCAGACTTTTTAACAGATCTTATACACACCAAAGATCAATGTTGTGTTTTTAATGCTGATACACTGATAACATCTTTCTGATGACATTATGTTGAAAATAATGTAACCCTATTTGTTCGTTAATTATGTTTGTGAGCTGAATATGTTTGATTCTCAGAAAAGAGTGTTAATGACAAAACGCCATGCAGTCATCAAAATATCAAATTTTATGAATGTTTAATTATGTACAGGTCTAATATTATTACGCAATTTGTTTAATTTCTCTACCGTTTGGCAGAAGTCACTGAAGTTTCCCATTTATGGACGTAAACCTGAAAGCAGCAGGTAGCAGCGAAGAGAGGTCAACTTTATCAACTGTATTATTATTACTTATTCACTGAGTTTTAATCTGCTTTTCTAATCAAGAAGGCCTCATGCTAACTTTGTGGAGACAGACCTGGGATCAGATCACACTGACTGGACATTATGGAAGCCTCAATGTAACTACATGTTCTCTCTCTTCATCTGCAAGATTAAAGAAAAACAAAGATTGAAAGTCTGCAGGTTTGAGAGAGAGTGATGAGAATTATTGTTTCATGTTAAACAATGAGATTAGCTGAACCACTGATGTGAGGAGTAAATGTTGATCAAAGATATATATATCAAACTGTTTAGTCATCAAATGCATGAAGTAAATATAAACTGTCCTCTTTCATAATAACATATTTTGTAATTTTTGTGTCATCACAGACTTTCTGACTGTAGACTCTCAGATACTCACTGTGAAGTTGTGGCATCAGCTCTGAAGTCCAACCCCTCCCATCTGAGAAAGCTGGACCTGAGTAGAAACAAACTGAAGGATTCAGGAGTGAAGCCGCTGTTTGCTGGACTGGAGAGTCCAAACTGTAGACTGGAGACTCTGAGGTGAGTTCACTGACTGTAGTTTATGTAGTTTGTACACACAGTCTCTACACACTGGCTCTGCTCCAGATGGCTCTAGAGAGGGACTTTCACGCTTTCACGCCTTACGTCACTGCTAGATACCGCCAGATCCTACACACTGGACCTTTAACCACCTTATTAGACCTTATTTCAGGCATCTAACTAAAAACCCATTGACTTCCAGACGCATTTCTGGGTTTTAGGACTCATTCCTGTAGCACTCTATTTGAATATGTCTAAAGGTGCAGCACTCTTCAACAAACACGTATTGCACCAACTTAAAGTGAAAGATGAATCATCATAAGTGATGATTATGAACGACACCATCTAATTAGAGGTTTCTATGGTTCTATATTATTCCCACGTTCTTTTTGACAGCAGATCTAACTGTGCTCTGTTTTCATGTCAGCATTGTCTAATTATTTGAAGCAAAAACCAAATAAATATTCTGCATCAGAAACCTCTTTGCAGGTTCATATTTTTTTCAAGTCTATCTGAATACAATACTCACATGTTCATATGTACATTCAAAGAGTTATTGATGTCTGTCATCATTCCTTCTGTCTGTGAAGCAATCCCCGTATAACCTGAGTGTCACGAGATGAGGACTAAATCCACAGTCTTGTTCTGTGTAAAATGACCTGTAAAGTTGATCTTAAACTAATCGGAGGCTTCAGCAGTCTGAGTTAGATGTATTAGGGCTGGGTGACTTGGAGAAAATCAAATATCATGATATTTTTGACCAAATACTTCAATATCGATATTGCGACGATATTGTAGGATTTACAATTGGTGCTTTCACAAAATATTTACACAATGAGATTTTTGATAAATAATCATCCGTAATGTGGATCCCATGGCAAAGTGTAAATGATAAATAATAGAACAGCTAGAACAGTCTGGTAAGTTCAGAAAATTACGTCACTTTATTGAAATGTAGCCTTTAAACAAAAGACAACACTTATATCATATCACGATATTACGATATCCAAAATCTAAGATGATATCTCGTCTCATATCACGATATCGATATAATATTGATATATTGCCCAGCCTTAGTATTTATCCAGTGAGTATGTTGTGTTTGACAGTTTCCTTGTTGAGCTGCAGGATTAGTAACACAAAGAGGGAATTTGGTACTAAAAAAATCGATTCACGAATGTATCTCGATTTTTTTTTCGATTTTTTAACACCAGAATCGATATATTTGCTCCATTTGAGTCTATGTGGAGATAGAAGGAAGTTACCGCTTTTATTGTTGTAGTCATGGCTAAAGCTGCATGCTAACTCTGTCACGGACAGGAAACGTTATCGTATCGTGATAATGTGCGGTCAAGCCGGCCGTCACTCAAATCTCCGTGGTCGAATGGGCTGACGCTTCAACTGTAGAGCACCCATATACTGACATTTATGTTAAATGCATTCAAACGGCCCCGATGGAGCTGACCATGGATGGATAAAGAGAACGGAGCTGATGGGAGAGCTAGAGACGACCTTGGAGAAGTTAGAGGAAGTAGACACGTGGGACTACGTCCTGTTTTCAGAATAAGGTGTTAACAAAGGGAACAGTATATACAAAATACATCTATGGAAATAAGATTGATTGATTATATTCACCAGAAGTATAAAACATTACATGTCCCTTATAAGTTAAAAAGAAAATACCACTAATTTGTGAGGGAAATGTCTTTATTTTTTATTGTTGTTGGAAAAAAAGTATTAAATAATTCCTGACAATGTCTGATATATTTGACTTCAGAACATCTCTGACTACGTACATGCGGGAAATCAAACATTCTTACTGTAGTAATTTAGATATTTTCCACAGTAAAAGTCCCTAGAAGTGTATGATTCAACTTTTTCCCATGGTCTAGTGGTAAAAAAGTTAAAAGAAATCATAATAAATCGCAAAATCGAATCACATTACTTAAAAATCACAATATATATTGATTCGTGATAGTATTGAATCAGGAGATAGTTGAATCATCCAAGCCCTAGTAAACACTCATTTGATTTGTCGGACTCAGACTGCTGATCTTCATATTAGTTTAGGTTGAACTTATGAAGTAATTTCTTACAGTGTAGTTGTGTTATGAAAGGACCACTTCACAGGAGGAATGATTACTGACACCAATAACTCTTTTAATGTACATATGACATGTGGCTGTTGTTTACAGACACACTTGAACAAATGTGGAACTTTCCTGTAAATGACATAAACCTACTAAGCTACCAGATACAGTGAGAAGAAGGCCATGTAATAAATAAAGTAATGAAGTCCAACAAGTCTGATTTAATATTGATCCTCTAATTCCAGACTTGACTGAGATCAGCAGCATGTTATTGATGTGTGTTGACATGTATAGGTGTATGAATGTTGTGGTGACATCTGGATGATGTCTGTAGAAGGCTGACATTATGATGATCCGGAATAACACAATGACAAGTCACTCTACTCATTTTAGGGAAAAGATAATTGATTAGGACATAGTAATGTTGAGCTACACATTTAAAACCTGAACACATCTGATTGGATTATAAAGTGATTTTTATCTTCATCATTTATTCTTTATTCAGCTTGTGGGGCTGCAGGTTGTCAGAGATCAGCTGTGATTCTCTGGCCTCAGCTCTGAAGTCCAACCCCCCCCATCTGAGAGAGCTGGATCTGAGTAACAACAAGCTGCAGGATTCAGGAGTGAAGCAACTGTGTGGTTTTCTGGAGAGTCCAAACTGTAGACTGGAGACTCTTAGGTCAGTTCACTGACTCTCTGTTACTGTTATAGATCTTATATGTTTAATCATCAATTGAACCTAATTTATGTACAAATAATAACTTACATCCATAAAGTTGTTAATGTCCTTTTCTTCATATTTTCATGTTTCTTGAACTAAATTCCACCTGCAGTCACAAAAGACTTGTGTTTCTTAAAGAAACTGTAGAAAATGTTGACTGTTAGTTGTTAAAGTAAATGAATGTTTATCATTGTTGGTAAATGGTCACAACTGGATACAGAAGATCCTCTGAACTAATATTTGTTTTAAATTGATCAAGTTTAGTTAATGAAGAAGAAATATTTCTCTGGTTTCTGATTGTTTCAACGTATTCCACAAATAATAATAAATTAATAATAATAATAATAAATTGGACTTATATAGCACCTTTCACGAAACCAAAGGACGCTTTACAAAGAGGGCACACAAAATCATATTAATAAATAAAACAGAGGAGAAACTGTGGCTACGTAATTAAAGAGTGATGTGAAACAGTCAGCTGAGATCATAGGTGTTGATAAACAGGTGGTGCTTGAGATGTTTTTTGAAAGTGTCAAGGGATGAACACAGAGATCAGCAGCATGTTATTGATGTGTGTTGACATGAATAGGTGTATGAATGTTGTGGTGACATCTGGATGATGTCTGTAGAAGGCTGACATTATGATGATCCACAATAACACAATGACAAAGTCACTCTACTCATTTTAGGGAAAAGATCATTGATTACGACATAGTAATGTTGAGCTACACATTTAAAACCTGAACACATCTGATTGGATTATAAAGTGATTTTTATCATCATCATTTATTCTTTATTCAGATTGAGGAGCTGCTGGTTGTCAGAGATCAGCTGTGATTCTCTGGCCTCAGCTCTGAAGTCCAACCCCTCCCATCTGAGAAAGCTGTATCTGAGTAACAACAACCTGAAGGATTCAGATGTGAAGCTGCTGTCTGATCTGGTGAAGAGTCGACACTGTAGACTGGAGACTCTGAGGTCAGTAGACAGTTCGAGTCGGTCCATGCTGGTTTCAGCAGTATTGTTGTGATGTGTTTCCTCAGTTAAGCTGTGAGAGGAGAACGGTGACACACAGAGAGAGAGAAAAGTCGGCCAATCAGATCAGCCAGAAGCTTGTTGTTATCATGTGTTAGAGTTGATGTGAAGAAGATGTTGTTGTTGTGTTCATGTCTCCAGTAAATAAAGCTGGATTACAGCTGACAGCATCACATCATGTATAGAGACAGTGGTCCTCATCCATCAAACTGTCGTACCATCAAATGTGATCAGAACGTGTGTTTTCTCTCATTGATCAGTTCATCTTTGTCACAGAGATCAGTCTGACTGAAGCCTCAAATCACTGGCTCTTATTTCATAGAACCATGGTTACATTTAGTAACCATGATGTGGTCTGACCAAAGAGCTATTAAAGGAGGGTAACAGGATGAGGGTCTGGAGTTTTAATGTCTTTTGTAACTCGTTCCAGTCACTAGGAGCAGCAAACTGGAATGAGTGACGACCAGAGGAGGTGCAGACTTTAGGAACGACCAGACTGATGAGTTTACTAGAAGATAAAATTTTGGTTACTGTTGAAGATATTGAGTAGTGAGCGAAGATATGGAGGTTGGTTCTGCCAATGATAGTTTTATAAATGAACTGTGTGCTGCATCAGTGACTGACAGCTGATGAAGGGAGTCTCTGTAAACACTGATTCATGACTTCTGTTCTCTTCTTCTCTCATCAGATGGAAGTGATCTCTGTCAGAGTGAGCGATCAGAAAAGTGGATGTGTTGAGAGGATCAGCCGTGTCCTGATGATCCACAGAGGTTCACCATCTGGACCTTTATTCATTCATATATTCTGAATCCAACATGCCTCTGCAGAATAGTTCAGTTTGTGACAACATAACTGTAGATTAACACATTTAAATAGATCTTTCTGCTTTGCTTTCTGTTGCAGCTCCACCCTGTGGAACGATGGAGTTCTGCTGTTTATTTCCACATATTTCTAAATAATAGTAGAAGTTAATAAAGATACTCTATTAAAACCAAGCCCCCAGGAAGAGGGCAGGGCTTTGATGCCCATTATCGTAGTGGCCAAACGGCGGTACTACAACTTTCGTGTCCGTCACGTGATGCCATTGGGCCCAAAAAGACTTTTCCCCATAGACTTACATAATGAAAGAGACTTCTGTAACTCAGAGGATCATTTTTTTTTTTAGGTAAATCAACTTCCCAGCATGAACACTCTAATAGCCCTTATTTAAATCATTAGGTCCTAAAAGTTGTAAAATGCACTAATAGCTGAATCCAGAGTTATTTCCCTCCTCCGTTCATGTGAATGAGATCCAGACCGAGGCTGGAGCGAGGGCTCGGAGGAGGAGTTAAAGGAAACATTATTGCTCCTGCTCTATGGGCCCAATGGATGAGGACGATCATCGGATGATCCGGGTACTTTATCACTCGGCAGTCGATCCATTTTGTCTTCATGCACCGCTGAGACACTCTCATAGGAATGAACGGGAGCCTCCGACGCTGTATGCAGTTCTCTTTATACATCCATGATTAAAACCAACACCGACCATTTCTCATATTATTAAAGATAAATATTTGCTTGTAACAAACAGAAAGAATCAGATAAAACTGAATTCAGTTGAGGCTTCACTTCAGTTTCTCTACTGACTACAAACAGATTCAGTCTGGATTTTGGTGTAAAGTCAGCACCTTCATATTTTATATAATGTTTGATGCAAAATAAACAAACAGAAATGAATAACATGTGTACTCTAGATTTTATATTCACTAATCATGTACATACAGGAAAATTCCAGTTTCATGTGACTCTGCTAGTTTTCACGTTACATGACTGAACACAGACACATAAAGTCCCCCGTGAAGCTTTTTCCCCTCAGAAATCTGTGTTGAAGCCGTCGTTATCACCACCGTTCATGTTCTGTTGTTCCTGCTGGAGCTGCTTTCTGCCAGCAGATGTCAACGTTCCCTCTGTTTGACCCTAAAGGAGGTTTATCTGAATGGATGCAGTGAACACTGAACTGATGATGTGAATGCTTTCTTTCTGACTGACTTGGTTTTGTAAAGGTTAAGTGTCATCATAATGTAGTTAAACTTGATTTAAAATGATGGAAAATGGATTTGAAATTAAACTCAGCAAACAAGTTGCACAAACGCCCACTCGGACTCAAGTATGAACTGATTAGTTTTTTTGTGGTCAAAGGTCAAAGGACACTGTGACCTCACAAAACACATTTTTGGCCATAACTCAAGAATTCATCTGCTAATTATGACAATTTGACACAGATTTTCATTATGATAAAATGATGAAGTGATGACATTTTGGACAGATGTGGATGTAAACTGTAACTTGACTGGTTGGGGGAGGCAGACAACCGTGAGGCGGTAATTCTAGTTACTTTCTTTTCAAAGAGAAAACAAGTTTATTTATTTCATCAATGATAAAGTATTTTGAGTTAACTCCTTTTAAAATAAGTTTGCTAACTTTGCGATATTAACAATAAAATGTAGCTAACGTTAGTGTTAACGGTCACTTTCATTTTTTAAATCTTAAACATGTTTCTGTGGTTTTCTGCCCTCATTTTAAGATGAACAAATATTCTGTTACTGCACTGGACAGTGAACTCATCATTGTAGTAAAGATGAGACTGCAGCTATTTTGTCATATTAGTATTCAACAACTGTCTTTGACAGAACCTCTTTAACATCTCACACAATAAATCAAAGTTGACAGTGTTCCTCAGCAGGGAGAGTAAACTGCATGTTCACATGTTATAATAAGTGCAGGAATATCTTCTAGTATACTCTACAGTCCCAGTAGCTAAAGGTTATGCCTCTCTTGTCTTACCTTTAAACTCAAGCCACAGAGCTAAGCAGACTATTTTCTGATAAATTCCTTCATCAGCAACACTAAGAGCTGTTTTAAAGACTCCATAAAGACTCTTCTGAACTTCTGCTGCAAAATAAAAACACATTTTAATCAGTTTACCAAGTTGTGATTGTATTTCCAAATCCAGTTTGCTGTAAACGGCACGTCTCTGCTCTTTTTTGTAAAACACAAGCAAAACGTTCACACCTTTTGTATGATATTGGAATTGTATATTGGAAGAAACATCAATATAAAGAAATGTAACTCATATGATAATATACTACGTTTTAAAATCGTGCTTCACATTGTACTAATTGAGCAATAAAATGTCATTTCTGGCTACCATGTGTTTGGATTATGAAAAAGAGTTGCACAGTTGCAACTCAGGAAAATGGCTGAAATTATTTTTTATTGTGCAACAGAGAGAATAATTTTCATCCAGATATTCAGAATAATTTTATTTGTATAAGTCTGTAAAAGAAAACAAAACAGAAAAACTACTTAAGTTTTATACTAAATAGATTTATTAACGTGATTTAAAGATAAAGATGAGATCTCTCCATTCCTACACCACCATGTTCTTGTTTGGTTGGCTTTGGCTGTGTTACTAGATTAGGTTTTACACCTTTCATTCACCACACAACCACTCATTCATCCAACTGATCACACTGATTCACACACCTCATAACCTCACTATGTTTTTTGGGTTACTGTTTGTTTAATTATAAACTTGTACACCTCTCTTGTCATGGCTCATGAGCCGGGTCATGACACTCATTAACACATCATGTTAAAAAGCACACACACACACACACACACACACACACATTGTTCCTGTGTGCTGCTTATGGCTTAAGTTAAAGTTACACCAAAGTACTTCCTATATTAGAATTTGATTCAGTCTTGTGAACACTTTGTTAAACCACCTTGTAAACGCACAATTTTTTTTTTTTTTATTCATGGGAATGAGAAAAATATGTAAAAAAGATAAATATATGAATTAAAGCTGAAGTAGGCGAGATTAGAGCAAATATGATAAAAAAAAGTTATTTTTATAAAACGGTCGCTATATCGTGACAGTAGTACATGAAACAGGTAATCTGAAAAAAATCATGTTCCTCCGGTGTCCTCCGGTGCTCCTAACGGCATCTGAAAGATTTCACTTACCGGAGGAAAACAACTGATCTGAGGTCGGTGAGGAGATTGATTTTATGGTCTTGCATGTTTGCAAGTTTTATTATTGCATGGGTTTGTATATTTCATATCTGGTTTTACTGAGTTGCTTGTAGTAATTGGACTATGGATCAAGTTGATGAACTGATGAGAAACAGCTGTGACGAACTGCTTCACACCCCTGACAGCTTCAGATTGGCAGACAGACGCTTCTTTTAGGTTGATTGTGGACAGGTGTGCAGCAGCTGGCTAAAGGGAGAGAATCGGCCCGGTTCCTCTTTCTCTCTGCAGCGTCGACGGACGGACGACGGTCCAGCAGAGCTGCAGGGCCGGAGCAGAGGAGCCGACGGCCTTAGGACCCCCCGCCCCCCTCCCCTTCCCCTCATGATAAACTGAGACTTAAACACTCCCCTTTCTTTGATCTATTTATTACCCGCTGTGCCGTTGGACTTTAGCAACCCCATTTTAAAGACTTATTGTAGTTTTATCTCCACGTCCCTGTTTTATCTGATCTTATTTATCTGTTTTATTGTGATAGTTTCAGCAGTTTAAATAAATCATTTAAACTGTTTATGGTGCTTCGGGTCCCTTCTTAACAGTGGAAACACTTTTCATTGCTGGTATTTAAATAACAACCTGACACTTTTGGTAACATTACATGCTGTAATGTTCAAAAAACACATTATTTTCCTCACAGACGCTGTAATTGTGTTGTATCATCATCATTCATATGTCAACGTGAGGAACATACCCCAACATGAGGAACATACCTCGTCCATGGCCTCTGCAATGGTCATGTCTAGATGTTGATCGGAGATGCACTTTCTGACGAGTCCCCTGTCTAACCGGAACTGCCTCACGCTTCTTTCTGAAGATCCCCTCCGCACCCCCATCTCCATGATGAGATGGTTGGAAAGTTGCTGGTCCGAAAAAACATTTCCATACATTTGGTGTATGGTCTCCTCATGGGCCACCAAGCTAGCCATATTCACAATTGACACCTTACTAACACTTAGACTAGTACAACTATACCTTTCCCGGCTTGTTTCCTCCAGTGTCGACAGTGTGTGGGGGCTTATTTGTATTACTTTGAATAATGTGTAGTTCTATTTGAGACTGATGACAGTGTTAAATGTGAATTATACAGGAACGCTGATTCTGGAAACATATTGCTGTTTACTTTTTTTAATGTAAGTTTCTAATGCTTTAACCACCTCCATTGCATTAAGGTGGAGGCAGAACTCTCAGAGACAGATATCTCAAAACCTGGAAAAATACAACCCAAACTATCTGACTGAACAACTACCACTAGAGGGAGATGAGGAGAGTTGGTTGCTTACAGTAACAGTGTTATTCATTTCACTCACACTTGTATTGCTCTGCTGATACTGAAATTGCATCCACATCTTGGCAGCACCCCAGAAAATATCTGTGTTCCATTTCCTAGGTAGACGGTACATCCAAAAATCTTGCAGATGCATAATCAAAGTGATTACCTCTACCTTATTATTCTTGCATAGTGCTGTCAGCTGGAAAGGCACAAACAGCTCTACAAACTGTTTAATCTGTGCTGCACTCTAGTGGTGGATGTCCAATTCACAATGGTGGAGCAGAAGAATGCTGCACAGATAGGTTTTCCCTCTTGGTAAATGGTAAATGGACTTGCATTTACTGTGTATGCCATACAAGGTGCCAACCTGGCCATCAGCCATCAGGATCTAATCTAAATACTAATTCAGAAACCAATGGCACAGCCTTCAAGAGCAATTTGTGGTTCAGCATCTTGCCCAAGCACAATTTTACATGTGAACTGGTGGAGCCGGGGATCAAACGGCCGACCTCCCGATTGGTGGACGACGCAGTCTACCTCTGAGCCACAGCCGCCACTTTCAAATTTTTCCAAAAATATCTTTTTGTATCTCACATGAAATTTTCACAATTAGCATATTTATCAAACTGGTCTTTTTATATAATCTTATATATACTGTATATATATACTGTATAAATATAAATATATATACCTTCGCTCCCCATGCGCATCAAAGAGCCTCGGGTCTGACCCTGTCTCCGGTTCACCGGTTTTCCTTCCTTGGACCACTTTTGGTCGGTCCTGACCACTGCAGACCGGGACCATCCCACAAGAGCTGCAGTTCTGGAGATGTTCTGACCCAGTCGTCTAGCCAGCACAATTTGGCCCTTGTCAAAGTCGCTCACATCCTTACGCTGGCCCATTTTTTCTGCTTCCAACACAAAGTTCAAAGTTCAAAATGTTCACTTGCTGCCTAATATATTCCCCCCACTGCCAGGTGCCATGGTAACGAGATAATTAATGTTATTCACTTCACCTGTCAGTGGTCTTAATGTTGTTAATGTTATGGCTGATCGGTATGTATATATATATATATATATATATATATATATATATATATACACTTTTTGTACTTACACATAACAAGAATTCAGATAAAAAGTGGTAGTCATGAACTATTTTGCTTTGTTGATCGAACAAGCCTGTCAGTTGAAGATGTGCTTGGCAACTTGGTTTGACTCCACCTCTTGTCTGTTGTGAATTGGTGACTTTAACGTTTTCAAATCATCCAAAAGTCTGATATTTGTACTAAAAGTCGAAATAGTTGAAGTTTGTGTTTAGAAGTAAATGCTTGTGTTGAAACCTTGAGGGGAAAGTACCGTGATACAACAGGGTTGGGTCGTGTCAAGATAACACACACACACACACACACACACACACTCTCAAATAAACTCACCTGACTTCCTGTAAATGGAGAGGGGAGGAGCAAAACTTAGCAGGTGATCCAGGTACATGAACAGGAAGGGAACCCTGATACGTGAAGTGTTCAATGAGTCAACAAAGCAGAAGGATGAAGACTTAAGACTGAGGCTAGGTGAGTGTTAATCCAACATTTTATTATTTCACTGTTAAAGTGTCTGAGTCAGTTTTCTCCCTGTGGAGTGTAGAGGAGAAAAATGTTAGAATGAACTCAACAGTTTGATTCATCTGTGAACACAAAGTCATGACTGGCGGAATAATACTCATTAAACCTGCTGTAACCCAAGAAAACAAACAGCTATTTAAAGAAAAGTGACCAGGTGGAGTGCTGAGAGGTTTTATTATACTGTTTGTGTGTGTGTGTGTTTGTGTGTGTTACTTCCTGTTCGTTCAGTCTTGCCTGTGACTCTTGTACAAACTTGTTTCCTTTACATGTTCTGAACTTACAGTCAGTGTCCCTGTTTTACCTCTCAGACTGACTTCAGATCAGAAGATGAGTGATTGTGTGGAGGAAGAGGAGGACAGAGCAGAGTCTCCAGTACCCAGCTGTTTGTCTATGAAGAGTGACCGGTCCAAAGGTTGTCCTCTACTCTTCAGTAACGACCCTGAACCCTCAGAGTCAAAGTAAGAGACTGTTTTTACTGTAAGCTGACCTGATGGACGATGATGCATTGAGGATGAAGACAAAACGTTCTGCTAAAAGATTTAAATTCCTCAAAATGCAGCTTCATGTTGTATTAATTGATTAAGATGTGTCATTTCTGGCTACCATCTATGTTAGGATAATGAAAAAGAGTTGCAACTCAGGAAAATGGCTTAAATATTTTTTTATTATGCAACAGACAATAGTTTTTTCTTTCAGATGTTCAGACGAATCTTATTCATATAAGTCTGAAAAAAAACAGAAATATTACAGAAAAAGCACATTAGTTTATAATCAAATTGATTTAAACATCAAAATTAGGTAACATCTGACCAAAACTTATTTTAATTCAACCTGTTCAAGCCAAAAGAGATTCTCATAAACGCACCGTGTTAAAAAGCTGATATGTGTGAGCAACAAACACATGCCCTCATAGATAAACTCAAAGGTCAAAGATTTCCTGTAAATGAATAACAGAGCAGGAGGATGAAGACTGTAGACTGAAGCAGGGTGGTGGGGCAGCTAAACTGAAATATTTGTAATGATTGTGCATTTTGCGATAGAAGCAACAAATTTGGCACAGATGTAGGTTTTTATGTTATGAAAAGATATAGATATCAGGGCACTGCAAATTTGGCCCCCGGGGGCCGTGGCAGCCATTTTTTCTAAATGGCCGCCAAATAGGCCCTAAATATTCCAAAATGTTTTAGAATATTTTCATTAGCAGTAAAATTCACAGAGATATCGCTGGACAAAGGGCTGGGTCACCAGTAACTTCTAATCACAGTTTAAGCGATGCTGAACTTTGGTGGAACTTTGGGTTGTATTGCTAAGGTATTGAGGTCAGAAGTGGTCTAAATAATGAGGTGACCAGCAGTTTAAGATACAAAGCATGTAACACTGTCGCCCTTGGTGTTCCTAGTTAGAATAGAATAATATCAATGTTTTAAAAATGGTCGTTGTTCCCCTTTAATAAACAAACTTCAGCCAGATCACTAAATGTTTAATAAGACAGTCAGATGGGAAAAGCAACTAATTCTTGTTTATTAAAGCAGGAGAGTTAAAATAAAGGAACATTTTCATTACAGACTGAATGCTGAATTCAAAGAGAAAAGTACCAACACTTTAACTCTTCTCTGTGACCATCTGAGCTTCAGTGTCTGCCAAGTCTTGATATTTTTCACCAACAATCAACAAATCATTTTAGTTCTAAAGTAATGTCTCAACAGAGAGAAGAAGAGGAGTCATGCTGCTGTGGAGGAGCTGATGTCCGGATCCAGTACAAGACCTGGACCTCAGACAGACAGTCAGACTAGCACTCGGGGCTGGACTGGCCATCTGGCCGACTGGGCTGCCTGGTTGGCCGACTTCCTTTTGGGCCGAGGTGTGTCTTTTTTTTCGGCCCATAAAACAGGTAAATTGGCCCATTTCTTTTCCTTAATTGACACTGGGCTGGCCTCTCCTCCTCACTGCGTCACCCTGTGCCGGGTGGCCGCAGTGAGGAGGAGAGGGAGAGAGATGAGGGAGGAGAGGGAGAGAGATGAGGGAGGGAGTGTAGAGTTTGCAGTAAGCAGTTATGTGCTAGCTGCCTGGCTCAACATGTCATGTGAGATAAGCAGTGCTCGAAGTGGGCCGGTATACGTAGCGGTACGCAACATTTTACTCCTTGGCGTACCATGACTTTTTTGTGCGTACCGGAGCTTCTCACAACCTGCCGGATCTCCTCTGCCCTCTCCATATCAGGTTCTCTGGGAGATTCATAATGGTGATACCTAACGGCGCAGAGCCACGCTATTAATCTCCGCTCGAGCTGAAGCCTGGCTGTTTACATCAGAAGTGCATTTCTCTGCTTCTTCTGATCCTCTGCTGTTTACTGTCCATCTCCCTCTCTGTATCTGTCTGTCTCTCTGTCTGCTTATGTGTGTCTGCCAGGGGCGGGGCCAAAGAGGGAGCCGGGTCTGGCACTGGCCACCCCCAAGTGCCAAACCCATCAGAGTCTGAATGTGATAGATAAGTTATAAATTAACAACCATGTATCACTCATAGTTTTATAGCTGAATCCCTTTTCCCTCCCAGACATATCCCAGTATCTGGCAGATGGGCCAAAACAGCATACTTGCCAAGCCTCCCGATTTTCCCGGGAGACTCACATTTTTCTCTCTCTCTCCTGGTTTCCTCCCTGGGTCACAATTCGTATTTACTGTCAAATTTACTTTTTTTTAACCTGTTTCTGGCACTGTTATTTTGTTATTTTCATTGTTTTAAAGTCACCAGAATCCAGGAAACAAAGTCTCTGAAACTCAAATTTTTCTGGGGGAGCACCCCCAGACCCCCACTTTTGTTTTCAAATCCTCCCTATTTTTGAGGTCTCAACATTGGCAAGTATACAAAACAACCACATGTGAAGGTATTTCTTCAAACAGAGCCTTCAACAAAAACGTGTACACACAGCACAAAATGGCCGATGATGGGGCCGTCTGGGCCAAAATGCCAGGACCGATTTTTTTTGTCCCAGTCCAACCCTGCCAGCATTGTACAAAGTAAGACTGTAGATCAGTCTGCTGATGTCTTCATGTCTGGAAACAGGACTTGTTGTTTTAATACACTGACTGTTGTTGTGACAACCGTTTAAGATCTGCTCCACCATACATATCTGCTCTGTATCACTTGTACTTTGTTCTCCTTTGAGAGAAAATCTACACCCAAAAGAAATAATTTAATATTTTTATGTTTTGTTTTTATGATAGCACTCCGTCTTTGCATTAACCAATCAGAATGATGTTTGTTTTCCATCTGCATAGATGAAGATGGAGAACTATTAAACTGTGTAAAGCAACAACATCACTTTTCTATCACAGACAGACAGTCACACTGACTAACAGTCAGACAGCAGCCTGAGACACAACAAGAGCCACAGACTTTGAACAACAGCCCATATTATCTTTCCTGCTAAAGTCTCTTTCTCTAACTTATAAACACACGTTATGTCCTGCAGAGCGACATGTTGAACAAGTGACCAAACAAACACCCACTGAGGAAAGGTGCACTGCTAACATCAGTTTTCAGGCTACAGTAGAGGGCTAATTAGCTAGAGGAAATGCTGTAGGGATTTGGTAGGAACAGGCTTGGTTATTAGCAAATATTAATTATTCATATGAATACAATTATTGGTATTAATACAATTATTAATAAGCATTAATAATAACGGGGCACCACCCTGGAATCAGGGACCAATAACCAAACCATTGATACATTCTCAAAGGATTGTTCACTCAAAATGCCAGTATTTAAACACTACTTTACAATTATTAGGTGAACGGTGAAGGGGTGAATCCGAGCACTGACTCTCACAACCAGCTATTTACTTGTTTCTTTGAAGAAGTAAGGTTAAACGCGCTTCAGCTGCCTCACAAGGAATAGTAGGCCTGTCCGGTACTCACCGAGTAGGGCAATCTTGTAACAGGAGAGATTCCAGAGAGCAGGTCCAAAGCACACTGGAGCACACGGATTTAAGGCAGGAAACTTTATTAAAGACTAACGTTTCGACGCCAATTTATTTATTTATTAATTTATTTATCACTATTATTGCAATTATTTTTGATATATGTACATGGATGCAGTCACTGAAACTGCTATTTATATATGTACTTTTACTTCTCTCTTTTTATTATTATATGATATACTGTATGATTGTTTACCTGCCTACACACAGCTTATTGTTCCCTCCCCCCATTTTGTCCAGCCTATGCTGAATCAGTTCCCAACTAGGGGAGGCTACTTAAGTGGATGTGAGTCTCAGATCTGTTTGACTCTGATGAAGATGCAGTTTGCGTCGAAACGTTAGTCTTTAATAAAGTTTACTGCCTGAAATCCGTGTGCTCCGGTGTGCTTTGGACCTGCTCTCTGAAGTCTCTCCTGTTATAATAGGCTTCTTTGTTTCGTCTTAAACTTTTGTTTCTCTCTTTAAGCAGATAGCGGTCTGCAGGAGGTTGTAGATGAACATAAGATCAGTCTGAGGAGGAGATGTGAAAGTGTGACTGAAGGAAGTGATGAAACAGGAAGTGGAACCCTCCTCAACAGGATCTACACTGAGCTCTACATCACAGAGGGACAGAGTGAAGAGGTTAATACCCAACATGAGGTGAGGCAGCTTGAGACAGCTTCCAAGAAGAAGACCCTCCATGACGCTCCAATCAAGTGCCACGACATCTTTAAAGCCTTACCTGACCAACAGGGACACAACATCAGAGTCGTTCTGACGAACGGCGTCGCTGGCGTTGGAAAAACCTTCTCAGTGCAGAAGTTCACTCTGGACTGGGCAGAGGGCTTGGAAAACCAAGATGTCAGTCTGGTGATGCTGCTTTCGTTCAGGGAGCTGAACTTGATCAGAGATGAGCAGTACAGTCTTCTTATGCTGCTCCATGTTTTCCATCCAACATTACAGAAGGTCACAGCAGAGAAGCTCGCTGTCTGTAAAGTTCTGTTAATCTTTGACGGTCTGGATGAAAGCAGACTTTCACTGGATTTCAAGAACAATGAGGTTGTGTCTGATGTCACCCAGAAGTCATCAGTCAAAGTGCTGTTGACGAACCTCATCCTGGGGAATCTGCTTCCCTCAGCTCTCGTCTGGATAACTTCCCGACCTGCAGCAGCCAATCAGATCCCTCCTGCATGTGTTGACAGGGTAACAGAAGTACGAGGCTTCACTGACGTCCAGAAGGAGGAGTACTTCAGGAGGAGGGTCAGTGATGAAGAGCTGTCCAGCAGAATCATCTCACACATCAAGACATCCAAGAGCCTCCACATCATGTGTCTAATCCCAGTCTTCTGCTGGATCACTGCTACAGTTCTGGACCACATGTTGACTACAGACCAGAGAGGAGAGCTGCCCAAGACCCTGACTAACATGTACTCACACTTCCTGTTGGTTCAGACAAAGAGGAAGAAGCAGAAGTATGGTGAGGGACATGAGACGAGTCCACAGGAGCTGACGGAGGCTGACAGGAAAGTTCTTCTGAAGCTGGGGAGGCTGGCGTTTGAACATCTGGAGAAAGGAAACATCATGTTCTACCAAGAAGACCTGGAGCGGTGTGGTCTTGATGTCACAGAGGCCTCGGTGTACTCAGGAGTTTGTACAGAGATCTTCAAAAGAGAGTGTGTGATCTTCCAGAAAACAGTCTACAGCTTTGTTCACCTGAGCATTCAGGAGTTTCTGGCTGCAGTCTACATGTTGCACTGTTACACAGACAACAACACAGAGGTACTGAAGGACTTCCTGGGAGAAGGATATGTTCATTCAACCCTGGATGTCTTCCTGAAGAGAGCCATGGAGAAATCCCTGAGGAGTAAAAATGGCCACCCGTACCTGTTTGTTCGCTTCCTTCATGGCCTCTCTCTGGAGTCCAACCAGAGACTCTTAGGAGGTCTGCTGGGTCAGACAGACAACAGTCCAGAAATCATCCAGAGAATCATCAACAACCTGAAGGAGATGAACAGAGATAATATCTCTCCTGACAGAAGCATCAACATCTTCCACTGTCTGACGGAGATGAACGACCACTCGGTACATCAGGAGATCCAAGAGTTCCTGAAGTCAGAGAACAGATCAGAGAAGAATCTCTCTTTGATCCACTGCTCAGCTCTGGCCTACATGCTGCAGATGTCAGAGGAGGTTCTGGATGAGTTGGACCTGAAGAAGTACAACACAACACGAGAGGGACGACTGAGACTGATTCCAGCTGTCAGGAACTGCAGAAAAGCTCGGTAGGTCCAGATGTGATTAACTTTATAGATCAGTGTAGATTACTAGTTTAGTTCTTCAAATATACACACTATAAAATTATTCTTAAAATAAAATATTCTTATAAGTGTTCTACGTGTTTATTACATAAATATGTCAGTTGTATTTTGTCACAGATGTTTTTGAGCTGTTTCAAATGTTGAGTTCAAAAATGTTTCAGTAGTTTGTGTTTCTAGCTGTCAAGTTAATTAACACTCATTCTATTTATTTCTAATAATTGTTACATTTTACAGTTTTTTCTTATTTATCTTTTGCGGTGATGGAGACGACATGTGAACCTGGTAAAACAAATGAAAAAAACAAAAGATCAGCTGGCTGGGGGAGCGCTTTGTCTAACCGGTGTAACGGCAGCAACAGAACGTTTGCTGATCCGGCGGGGAGTCGGGGCGGTCCTGGGATCAGAGCCCTGGTGCTGGGGTTTGCACTGGCTGAATTTGAGCTAACTGGGGGTACGTCTCTTGGAGCTGCCGCACACTCTACTCTCAGCAAAGCAACGAAGAGGACGAGACTGGGGTGCGAGTCGATTTCTCATTTCTGCTTCTTCTAATTTAATCCAGACAGTGCAGTTTCCGTTCAGAGCATGTCTATTCAGAACGGGCCGAATGCTTGTAGCTTTCTCGAGAACCTCTCGTACAAACAACTTCACAGTTGAGATTGTGTTTCCTTGAGTCCTGAGCAATACACCTGCCATGATATAGTTGCGTCACACAGCCAAGTCACAGCTACTCACGGTTAGGAACACCGGTGAAATACACTCTGTTTCACAGTAAAAAACAGACCCCGGGAGCTGTTACTCACAGTCAGAAACATCAGTGAAATACACTTAGCGGAGGTAATTTCCAAATAGGTGTATTAGTTGCTTGCTTTGACATAACCACCGTGGTTATAAAGTACAGCATGGATTTAATTATCGGAGGTATTTTCCTGGAGGTAACGTTATTACTGTTATTTGTTAGTATCAAGTCTGACACCGGAAATACCGTCTTACTCACGGGGGAAAAACACACACAGGTCACAGCTTACTCACGATCACACCAGTGAAATACAATAGAAGAGTTTGGTTGTAAAGTGAACTGCAGTCAATGAGCCGTGGTCTTCCCGCTGTGGACGACATGCTGGACTCAGTCTGCCGAGCCCTGAAGCCCCGCAACCGCTGCTGCACAGAGCGCCGGTCGCTTGTTTATTCAAAGTTTAATAATATTGCACCAAATTTGACAATGCACGTCCTTGGGTCGCCAGCAATACACCCACCAAGTGTGAAGTTGAGTGAATGATAGTGTTGTCACGGTACCACAATTCTGACTTTGATACGATACCCTGCCTAAATATCTCGATACCGATACTGAAACGATACCACCGCAAAAATCTAAAACATCAGGAAAAGTAATGGAATAATAGATGACAGAATATGAAACTTAAATCTGTTTTTCATTAAAAAAATGAAATGGTATGCAGTAATCTGATGCCACCTATACTTAAGTTTATGTGATTTCTTTGATAGTTAATTTTACATTTGCATTTATTTTTATAATGCACACATATTTACATTTCATCTGTATTCTTTTTTCTATTCTTCTTATACCTATCTATGTTTTTTATATATTTTTATTCAATAATGGAACAACTGTAATTTCCCCCGGGGATCAATAAAGTATTCACCACTGATTAAACAGCGTTTAATAAGGTTTTTTTTTTTTTTCTTTAACAATGCCCCCGTCGGTGCATTAGTAACAGTTCAGGCGAACAGTGAAGAGTGTAGCAGCACAGAAGACGACGAGAGGCATCCAAAACAAAAACCTAGAAAACGATAATAAATTCAGATGAAGTTCTGTGAGAAGTTGATGAGAGGAAAGCTGCTAAAATCAGGAAGACACCACAGTAACTGTAGAAAGAGCTGTGTTGTTATGAAGTGATGTGAAGGGAGAGAAGAGTCTCTGTCGCCGGACTGCTTTTCCTCTCGTCCATTCCACATTACAGAGACACACGGTAAAATAATACTTTAACACGTTCCAGAGACACACGTTAAAATAATACTTTAACACGTTACAGAGACACACGGTAAAATAATACTTTAACACGTTACAGAGACACACGGTAAAATAATACTTTAACACGTTCCAGAGACACACGTTAAAATAATACTTTAACACGTTACAGAGACACACGGTAAAATAATACTTTAACACGTTACAGAGACACACGGTAAAATAATACTGTAACACATGCTCTTTGGTGGATTATGTGTTTGACGAATTACAGGAGATGCTTGGACAGATTCAGAAAAGATGGTGAATCTAATATTATTGGTACATTTGATCGGTAATTAGAGCCGCGCTGTTATTTCCTTGTTTTTTGAAGGGAGTTCTGCTGATGGAGACACCAGCTCAGAGTGGGACATTCATGACCTGCTTTAATTTTCTTTTCAACTTCACTTGTTGAATCCTTCTGGTTATCACTACAGTTTCTTTTTTGCACTAGCAGCAAAGTTATAACTTCCTGCTCCCGCGGGATCCCAATCCAGATGACGTCTTCTAAAGCAGAGCGCTGCAAACACACACGGCCCGCGGACAAACATTGACGCAACTCACTTAAAGTATAGGTACTAATAAAGCGTGGTATCGCGATACCTTTCTAGTATCGGTATACCGTGCAACAATATTGGATGAGCGGTTCTCAAGATATGCGAAGGACACACAGACAGACATACAGACAGAGATTCCTTGTTTTATAGTTAGATAAACAAACTATCAAAACGCACACAGTCCCTGGATGTATTATTGACGAGCCCTCGGTGCAGCTCTACTTCTTGGTCCTCTCATGTTGGACTGAGGGCAAATGCTACAGTGACTCACTATCACCTTTCGAGGTACAAATAGGCTAGTACTACAAGAAAGTAGTAGTTCATATTCTTTTGATAATGTTCATTTTTTTATGTTTTAAACTAAAATCTGGCCAGATCTTACATGTTGCACCTTTAAAGAACCTGGACCAAAAAAAAAAAACTTCCTAAATATAAACTGTCCTCTTTCATAATAACATATTTTGTAATTTTTGTCACATCACAGACTTTCTTTTAGTAGTCTCTCAGATACTCACTGGGAAGTTGTGGCCTCAGCTCTGAAGTCCAACCCCTCCCATCTGAGAGAGCTGGACCTGAGTGGAAACTACATGAAGGATTCAGGAGTGAAACTCCTGTCTGCTGGACTGGAGAGTCCAAACTGTAGACTGGAGACTCTGAGGTCAGTTCACTGACTGTAGCTTATGTAGTTTGTACACACACTCTCTACACACTGGCTCTGCTCCAGATGGCTCTAGAGAGGGACATTCACGCTTTCACGTCGGCCACCGTAGCTCTCCAACACGCTTGGTACACAGGAGAGGCTTCAGTTGGTTGTAATCTCCTCACCTCACTGTTAGATACCGCCAGATCCTAAACACTGGACCCTTTAACCACAGACCTTATTTCAGGCATCTAACTACAAACCCATTGACTTCCAGACGAGGGAACAGGAAGTGCTAAAATGCTAACTCATTTCTGGATTTTAGGACTCATTCCTGTAGCGCTCTATTTGAACATGTCTAAAGGTGCAGCACTCTTCAACAAACACGTATTGCACCAACTTAAAGGCACATAAGTGATGATTATCAACGAAACCATCTAATTAGAGGTTTCTATGGTTCTAAGTTATTCCCACGTTCCTTTTGGACAGCAGATCTAACTGTGCTCTGTTTTCATGTCAGCATTGTCTAATTATTTGAAGCAAAAACCAAATAAATATTCTGCATCAGAAACCTCTTTGCAGGTTCATATTTTTTTTAAGTCTATCTGAATACAATACTCACATGTTTATATGTACATTCAAAGAGTTATTGATGTCTGTCATCATTCCTTCTGTCTGTGAAGCAATCCCCCTATAACCTGAGTGTTACGAGATGAGGACTAAATCCACAGTCTTGTTCTGTGTAAAATGACCTGTAAAGTTGATCTTAAACTAATCGGAGGCCTCAGCAGTCTGAGTTAGATGTATTAGGGCAAGGAGACTTGAAGGAAATCAAATATCACAATATTTTTGACCAAATACCTCGATATCGATATTGCGACGATATTGTAGGATTGACCATCGGTGCTTTCAGAAAATATTTACACAATGAGATTTTTGATAAATAATCATCAGTAATGTGGATCTCATGACAAAGTGTAAATGACAAATAATAGAACAGCTAGAACAGTCTGGTAAATTCAGAAAATTACATCACTTTATTGAAATATAGCCTTTAAACAAAAGACAACACTTATACCATATCACGATATTACGATATCCAAAATCTAAGATGATATCTCGTCTCATATCACGATATCGATATAATATTGATATATTGCCCAGCCTTAGTATGTATCCAGTGAGTATGTTGTGTTTGACAGTTTCCTTGTTGAGCTACAGGATTAGTAACACAAAGAGGGAATTTGGTACTATGTCACGACCTGGCTCTCACAGCCATGACAAATATAGAGATACACCGGTAACGCTTAAATCAATGAATTTATTTAACATAGGTAGCTTAAATTATACTGAACACAATGATCAAAATACATGGAGTGTGAACATCAGTAGTATCAGTAGTGTAAGGTGTGCATGGAGAGTGTAAATGGTGTGTGCATGTTGTAAAATGTATAAAACAACAATAGATTAACCAGGAATCACAGAAGACGGCCACATGCCCTGCGATGGTGTCTGTGGGGAAAAGAGAGAGAGAGAGAATGAGACATGACGCAAAAGCTTTATAGGCTGGGAGCACCGGGCCCAGGTGTTCCCAGGAGGCCCTAATGGTATGTTCACTGGAACCCTAACCTATAGTCGACAGCAGGGGTCGCCACACCCCCCCCCCTTAAGACGGAGTCCCAACGGGACCACCGTAAACAGGCTTACAAGATTACATTAACAGTAACATGTACCATTACATCTAAACGGTACTAAACACATATGTACCGTAAAATAATTTACAAATGGCAAGCTATTCGGTATCATGGTGCTTGGACAACCATGGCGATATAGCATTTTAACATTCTATCCTACAGGTGCACGAGAAAGGGCATCTGCAATGATATTATCTTTGCCTTTAATGTGCCTAATATCTAAGCTATAGCCCTCTAAGAACAGGGTCCAACGCATCAGGCGTTGGTTCGGACACCGCAGTGAACTGAGAAAGGTCAAAGGATTGTGGTCTGTATACACGAATCGATTCACGAATGTATCTCAATTTTTTTTTACGATTTTGAAAACGATTTTTTAATGCCAGAATCAATATATTTGCTCCATTTGAGTCTATGTGGAGATAGAAGGAAGTTACCGCTTTTATTGTTGTAGTCATGGCTAAAGCTGCATGCTAACCCTGTCACGGACAGGAAACATTATCGTATCGCGGTAACGTGCGGTCAAGCCGGCCGTCACTCACATCTCCGTGGTCAAATGGGCCGACGCTACAACTGTAGAGCACCCATATACTGACATTTATGTTAAATGCATTCAAACGGCCCCGAATGAGCTGACCATGGATGGATAAAGAGAATGGAGCTGACGGGAGAGCTAGAGACCACCTTGGAGAAGTTAGAGGAAGTAGACACGTGGGACTACGTACTGTTTTCAGAATAAGGTGTTAACAAAGGGAACTGTATATACAAAATACATCAATGGAAATAAGATTGATTGACTATATTCACCAGAAGTATAAAACATTACATGTCCCTTATAAATTAAAAAGAAAATACCACTAATTTTTCAGGGAAATGTCTTTGTTTTTTATTGTTGTTGGAAAAAAAGTAATAAATAATTTCTGACTATGTCTGATATATTTGGCTTCAGAACATCTCTGACTACATACATGCGGGAAATCAAACATTCTTACTGTAGTAATTTAGATATTTTCCAAAGTAAAAGTCCCTAGAAGTGTATGATTCAACTTTTTCCCTTCATGGTCTAGTGGTAAAAAAGTTAACAGCAATCACAATAAATCGCAAAATCGAATCACAATACTTAAAAATAACAATACATATTGATTCGTGATAGTATTGAATCAGGAGATAGTTGAATCGTCCAAGCCCTAGTAAACACTCACTTGATTTGTCTGACTCAGACTGCTGAATCTTCATATTAGTTTCAGTTGAACTTATGAAGTAATTTCTTACAGTGTAGTTGTGTTATGAAGGGACCACTTCACAGGAGGAATGATTACTGACACCAATAACTCTTTTAATGTACATATGACATGTGGCTGTTGTTTATAGACACACTTGAACAAATGTGGACCTTTCCTGTAAATGATATAAACCTACTAAGCTACCAGATACAGTGAGAAGAAGGCCATGTTATAAATGAAGTAATGAAGTCCAACAAGTCTGATTTAATATTGATGCTCTAATTCCAGACTTGACTGAGATCAGCAGCATGTTATTGATGTGTGTTGACATGAATAGGTGTATGAATGTTGTGGTGACATCTGGATGATGTCTGTAGAAGGTTGACATTATGATGATCCACAATAACACAATGACAAAGTCACTCTACTCATTTTAGGGAAAAGATCATTGATTAGGACATAGTAATGTTGAGCTACACATTTAAAACCTGAACACATCTGATTGGATTATAAAGTGATTTTTATCTTCATCATTTATTCTTTATTCAGATTGAGTCGCTGCAGTTTGTCAGAGATCAGCTGTGATTCTCTGGCCTCAGCTCTGAAGTCCAACCCCCCCCATCTGAGAGAGCTGGATCTGACTGGAAACAAGCTGAAGGATTCAGGAGTGAAGCTGCTGTGTGGTTTTCTGGAGAGTCCAAACTGTAGACTGGAGACTCTGGGGTCAGTTCACTGACTCTCTGTTACTATTATAGATCTTATATGTTTAATTAACAAATGAACCTGATTTATGTACAAACATAACTTACATCCATAAAGTTGTTAATGTCCTTTTCTTCATATTTTCCTGTTTCTTGAACTAAATTCAGTCTGCAGTCACTAAAGACTTGTGTTTCTTAAAGAAAGTGTAGAAAATGTCCACTGTTAGTTGTTAAAGTAAATGAATGTTTATCATTGTTGGTAAATGGTCACATCTGGATACAGAAGATCCTCTGAACTAATATTTGTTTTAAATTGATCAAGTTTAGTTAATGAAGTAGAAATACTTTTCTGGTTTCTGTTTGTTTCAACGTATTCCACAAATAATGTCTGATCATTGATATTGATCCTTCAGCACACACACATAGATGAACACAGAGATCAGCAGCATGTTATTGATGTGTGTTGACATGAATAGGTGTATGAATGTTGTGGTGACATTTGGATGATGTCTGTACAAGGCTGACATTATGATGATCCACAATAACACAATGACAAAGTCACTCTACTCATTTTAGGGAAAAGATCATTTAGGACATAGTAATGTTGAGCTACACATTTAAAACCTGAACACATTTGATTGGATTATAAAGTGATTTTTATCTTCATCATTTATTCTTTATTCAGATTGTGGGGCTGCAGTTTGTCAGAGATCAGCTGTGATTCTCTGGTCTCAGCTCTGAAGTCCAACCCCCCCCATCTGAGAAAGCTGGATCTGAGAGGAAACAAACTGAAGGATTCAGGAGTGAAGCTGCTGTGTGGTTTTCTGGAGAGTCCACACTGTAGACTGGAGACTCTGGGGTCAGTTCACTGACTCTCTGTTACTATTATAGATCTTATATGTTTAATTAACAAATTAACCTGATTTATGTACAAACATAACTTACATCCATAAAGTTGTTAATGTCCTTTTCTTCATATTTTCATGTTTCTTGAACTAAATTTAGTCTGCAGTCACAAAAGACTTGTGTTTCTTACAGAAAGTGTAGAAAATGTCCACTGTTAGTTGTTAAAGTAAATGAATGTTTATCATTGTTGGTAAATGGTCACATCTGGATACAGAAAATCCTCTGAACTAATATCTGTTTTAAATTGATCAAGTTTACCTCATGAAGTAGAAATATTTTTCTGGTTTCTGATTGTTTCAACGTATTCCACAAATAATGTCTGATCATTGATATTGATCCTTCAGCACACAAACATAGATGAATACAGATTTCAGCAGCATGTTATTGATGTGTGTTGACATGAATAGGTGTATGAATGTTGTGGTGACATCTGGATGATGTCTGTAGAAGGCTGACATTATGATGATCCACAATAACACAATGACAAAGTCACTCTACTCATTTTAGGGAAAAGATAATTGATTAGGCCATAGTAATGTTGAGCTACACATTTAAAACCTGAACACATCTGATTGGATTATAAAGTGATTTTTATCTTCATCATTTATTCTTTATTCAGATTGATGAACTGCAGTTTGTCAGAGATCAGCTGTGATTCTCTGGCCTCAGCTCTGAAGTCCAACCCCTCCCATCTGAGAGAGCTGGATCTGAGCTACAACAACGACCTGAAGGATTCAGATGTGAAGCTGCTGTCTGATCTTGTGGAGAGTCCACACTATAGACTGGAGACTCTGAGGTCAGTAGACAGTCGGAGTCGGTCCATGCTGGTTTCAGCAGTATTGTTGTGATGTGTTTCCTCAGTGAAGCTGTGAGAGGAGAACGGTGACACACAGAGAGAGAACAGTCAGCCAATCAGATCAGCCAGAAGCTTGTTGTGATCATGTGTTAGAGTTGATGTGAAGAAGATGTTGTTGTTGTGTTCATGTCTCCAGGAAATAAAGCTGGATTACAGCTGACAGCATCACATCATGTATAGAGACAGTGGTCCTCATCCATCAAACTGTCGTACCTAAAAATCTGATCAGAAAGTGTGTGTTCTCTCATTGATCAGTTCATCTTTGTCACAGCTCTGAGATCAGTCTGACTGAAGCCTCAAATCACTGGCTCTTATTTCATAGAGCCATGGTTACATTTAGTAACCATGATGTTGTCTGGCCAAAGAGCTATTAAAGGAGGGTAACGGGATGAGGGTGTGAAGTTTTATTGTCTTTTGTAACTCGTTCCAGTCACTAGGAGCAGCAAACTGGAATGAGTGACGACCAGAGGAGGTGCAGACTTTAGGAACGACCAGACTGATGAGTTTACTAGAAGATAAATTGTGGTTACTGTTGGAGATATTGAGTAGTGAGCAGAGATATGGAGGTTGGTTCTGCCAATGATAGTTTTATAAATGAACTGTGTGCTGCATCAGTGACTGACAGCTGATGAAGGGAGTCTCTGTAAACACTGATTCATGACTTCTGTTCTCCTCTTCTCTCATCAGCTGGAAGTGATCTCTGTCAGAGTGAGTGATC
The DNA here is from genome assembly GCA_916701645.2 of Sebastolobus alascanus. Lineage (NCBI taxonomy): Eukaryota > Metazoa > Chordata > Actinopteri > Perciformes > Sebastidae > Sebastolobus > Sebastolobus alascanus. The sequence continues at coordinate 80,820 of CAKAOJ020001127.1, read as the reverse complement.
AGAAACGTGGATGTGTTGAGAGGATCAGCCGTGTCCTGATGATCCACAGAGGTTCACCACCTGGACCTTTATTCATTCATATATTCTGAATCCAACATGCCTCTGCAGAATAGTTCAGTTTATGACAACATAACTGTAGATTAACACATTTAAATAGATCTTTCTGCTTTGCTTTCTGTCGCAGCTCCACCCTGTGGAACGATGGAGTTCTGCTGTTTATTTCCACATATTTCTAAATAATAGTAGAAGTTAATAAAGATACTCTATTAAAACCAAGCCCCCAGGAAGAGGGCAGGGCTTTGATGCCCATTTTCGTAGTGGCCAAACGGCGGTACTACAACTTTCGTGTCCGTCACGTGATGCCATTGGGCCCAAAAAGACTTTTTCCCATAGACTTACATAATGAAAGAGACTTCTGTAACTCAGAGGATCATTTTTTTTTTTAGGTAAATCAACTTCCCAGCATGAACACTCTAATAGCCCTTATTTAAATCATTAGGTCCTAAAAGTTGTAAAATGCACTAATAGCTGAATCCAGAGTTATTTCCCTCCTCCGTTCATGTGAATGAGATCCAGACTGAGGCTGGAGCGAGGGCTGGGAGGAGGAGTTAAAGGAAACATTATTGCTCCTGCTCTATGGGCCCAATGGATGAGGAAGATCATCGGATGGTCCGGGTACTTTATCACTCGGCAGTCGATCCATTTTGGCTTCATGCTCCACTGAGACACTCTCATAGGAATGAACGGGAGCCTCCGACGCTGTATCCTGTTCTCTTTATACATCCATGATTAAAACCAAGAATAGCCATTTCTTATATTATAGAAGATAAATATTTGCTTGTAACAAACAGAAATAATTAGATAAAACCTGAATTCAGTCGAGGCTTCACTTCAGTTTCTCAACTGACTACAAACAGATTCAGTCTAGATTTTGGTGTAAAGTCAGCACCTTCATATTTTATTTTATGTAAAATAAACAAACGGAACTGATTAACATGCATACTCTAGATTTTATATTCACTAATCATGTACATACAGGAAAATTCCAGTTTCATGTGACTCTGCTAGTTTTCACGTCACATGACTGAACACAGACACATAAAGTCCCCCGTGGAGCTTTTTCCCCTCAGAAATCCATGTTGAAGCGGTCGTTATCACCACCGTTCATGTTCTGTTGTTCCTGCTGGAGCTGCTTTCTGCCAGCAGATGTCACCGTTCCCTCTGTTTTACCCTAAAGGAGGTTTATCTGAATGGATGCAATGAACACTGAACTGATGATGTGAATGCTTTCTTTCTGACTGACTTTGTTTTGTAAAAATTAAGTGTCATCATAATGTAGTTAAACTTGATTTAAAATGATGGAAACTGGATTTGAAATTAAACTCAGCAAACAAGTTGCACAAACGCCCACTTGGACTCGAGTATGAACTGGTTAGAGTTTGGTGGTCAAAGGTCAAAGGTCACTGTGACCTCACAAAACACATTTTTGTCCATAACTCAAGAATTCATCTGCTTATTATATCAATTTCACACAGATGTTCATTATGATAAAATGATGAAGTGATGACATGTTGGACAGACGTGGATGTAAACTGTAACTTGACTGGTTGGGGGAGGCAGACAACCGTGAGGCGCTAATTCTTGTTTTTTCTTTTCGAAGGGAAAACAAGTTTATTTACTTCATCAATGATTAAGTATTGTGAGTTAATTAATTTTAAAATAAGTTAGCTAACTTTGCGATATTAACAAAGAAACGTAGCTAACGTTAGTGTTAACGGTCAGTTTCATTTTTTAAAACTTCAACATTTTCCTGTGGTTTTCTGCCCACATTTTAAGATGAACAAATATCTGTTACTGCACTGGACAGTGAACTCATCATTGTTGTAAAGATGAGACTGCAGCTATTTTGTCATATTAGTATTCAACAACTGTCTTTGACAGAACCTCTTTAACATCTCACACAATAAATCAAAGTTGACAGTGTTCCTCAGCAGGGAGAGTAAACTGAATGTTCAGATGTTATAACAAGTGCAGGAGTATATTTTAGTATACTGTACAGTTCCAGTAGCTACAGGTTGTGCCTCTCATGTCTTACCTTTAAACTCAAGTCACAGAGCTAAGCAGACTATTTTCTGATAAAGTCCTTCATCAGCAACACTTGGAGCTGTTTTAAAGACTCCATAAAGACTCTTCTGAACATCTGTTGCAAAATAAAAACACATTTTAATCAGTTTACCAAGTTGTGATTGTATTTCCAAATCCAGGTTGGTGGAAACGGCACGTCCTTGCTCTTTTTTGTAAAACACAAGCAAAACGTTCACACCTTCTGTATGATATTGGAAGAAACATCAATATAAAGAAATGTAACTCATATGATAATATAATACATTTTAAAATTGTGCTTCACATTGTACTAATTGAGCAATAAGATGTAATTTCTGGCTACCATCTGTGTTTGGATTATGAAAAAGAGTTGCACAGTTGCAACTCAGGAAAATGGCTGAAATTATTTTTTTATTGTGCAACAGACAGAATAATTTTTCATCTAGATATTCAGAAGAATTTTATTTGTATAAGTCTGTAAAAGAAAACAAAACAGAAAAACTACTTAAGTTTTATACCAAATAGATTTATTTACATGATTTAAACATAAAGCTGAGATCTCTCCATTCCTACACCACCATGTTCTTGTTTGGTTGGCTTCGGCTGTGTTACTAGATTAGGTTTTACACCTTTCATTCACCACACAACCACTCATCCATTCAACTGATCACACTGATTCACACACCTCATCACCTCACTATGTTTTTTGGGTTATTGTATGTTTAATTATGAACTTGTACACCTCTCTTGTCATGGCTCATGAGCCGGGTCATGACACTCATTAACACATCATGTTAAAAAGCACACACACACACACACACACACACACACACACACACACACACACACACACACACACACACACACACACACATTGTTCCTGTGTGCTGCTTATGGCTTAAGTTAAAGTTACACCAAAGTACTTCCTAAATTAGAATATGATCCAGTCTTGTGAACACTTTGTTTAACCACCTTGTAAACACACAATTTTTTTTTTTTCATGGGAATGAGAAAAATATGTAAAAAAGATAAATATGTGCTCCTAACGGCATCTGAAGGATTTCACTTACCGAAGGAAAACAACTGATCTGAGGTCCGCCGTCCAGCTGCCGTCTATGAGAGCCGGCTGTCAATCACTCGCGAACTCCGACCAAACGGTCAAACTAGGCAGCGCTGATCAAATATGAATCAATATTCTGTAACTGTAATGACTATTTCTCTCCTCAAATGTTTTCAGAATCATCTTGTAGTTACTGTTTAGCTGTAAAATGAGAAGGTTTGTGACCCGGCAGCCATGTTGAGATCAAGTTGAGGAAATACCAAGTCCCGCCCACCAGCTGGATCACAGCCAATAGGAACGCTCTCTCTCCCTGAAATGACCTGTGATTGGTCAAAGTCTCCCGATAGCTTTTTTAAAGCCTGAAAACAGAGAAATGAGGAGGTGCAGAAGTCTAGTTTTCTCTCAGAACACCTGAATTACAATATGATGAAAGATTATTATGGGAATTTTTGCCCAATGATGCCAAAAATATTCTGCCTACTGAAGCTTTAAGGGCAAAAGTGTTCTAATGACACTCGTCTATGATCTATGACGACACACTCGTCATAGCCAAGTTCAAGTCCTTCCTACCATCACACTTCCTCGACTATGCTCATGTCACAGTGAGATGCAGTTGTTCGAATCACTTGATCCAGTATTGCACGTTTATTTATTATAATTGGTTTTATTATCATGTGTGTACATATATTTCCTATATAGTTTTTTTTAATTGATTTTATGGGTTTTTATATTTCATATCTGGTTTTACTGAGTTGCTTGTAGTAATTGGACTGTGGATCAAGGTGATGAACTGATGAGAAACAGCTGTGACGAACTGCTTCACACCCCTGACAGCTCCGGATTGGCAGACAGACGCTTCTTTTAGGTTGATTGTGGACAGGTGTGCAGAAGCTGGCTAAAGGGAGAGAATCGGCCCGGTTCCTCTTTCTCTCTGCAGAGTCAACGACGGACGACGGTCCAGCAGAGCTGCAGGGCCGGAGCAGAGGAGCCGACGGCCTCAGGACCCCCCCACCCCTCATGATAAACTGAGACTTAAACACTCCCCTTTCTTTGAACTATTTATTACCCGCTGTGCCGTTGGACTTTATACCCCCATTATTGTAGTTTTTTCTCCACGTCCCTGTTTTATCTGATCTTATTTATCTGTTTTATTGTGATAGTTTTAGTTGTTTAAATAATCGTTTAAACTGTTTATGGTGCTTCGGGTCCTTCTGAACACGTTTGTGACATTCATAGTTCCTTAAAGAGAGGGTTGTTCATGCTGTTCAAATACTTTTTTTTTTTTTTTTAAATATTAGTTGGAATTCTCATAACATCCCAACAGGAATCAATAAATCAAATGCTCTGACAAAAAAAAGGAAAAATAATTTGTGTCTGTGGATGTCGCAGGACTATTACAAGCCCGATTAATCATTTAACTACTATGGTACGGCGGAGTATTAGGGCCACATTGAGGAAAAAAAATAAATCTGAGATTTCAAGAATAAAGTCATAATATTATAAAGTAATAATTTTATGTTATTTTCTTTTTTCTCGTAAAGTTATGACTTTATTCTCTTAATATTACGACTTTTTTCTTGTAACGTTATGACTTTATTCACGTAATATTACGACTTTTTTTCTCGTAAAATTATGACTTTATTCTCGTAATATTACGACTTTTTTTCTTGTAAAGTTATGACTTTATTCTCGTAATATTAGGACATTTTTTCTCGTAAAGTTATGACTTTATTCTCGTAATATTACGACTTTTTTTCTCATAAAATTATGACCTTATTCTCGTAATATTACGACTTTTTTTCTCGTAAAGTTATGACTTTATTCTCTTAATATTACGACTTTTTTCTTGTAAAGTTATGACTTTATTCTCGTAATATTACGACTTTTTTTCTCGTAAAATTATGACTTTATTCTCGTAATATGACGACTTTTTTTCTCGTAAAGTTATGACTTTATTCTCGTAATATTATGACTTTTTTTCTCATAAAGTTAGGACTTTATTCTCGTAATATTACGATTTTTTTTCCGTAAAGTTAGGACTTTATTCTCGTACTATTACGACTTTATTCTCGTAAAGTTAGGACTTTGTTCTCTTAATATTACGACTTTTTATCTCATAATATTATGACTTTATTCTCGTAATGTTACAACTTTTTTGTCGTAAAGCTATGACTTTATTCTCATAATGTTACAACTTTTTTGTAGTAAAGTTATGACTTTATTCTCGTAATGTTAGGACTTTTTTGTCGTAAAGTTATGACTTTATTCTCGTAATGTTAGGACTTTTTTGTCGTAAAGTTCTGACTTTATTCTCGTAATATTACAACTTATTTTCTCGTAATATTATGACTTTATTCTCGTAATATTAAGACTTTTTTTCTCGTAAAGTTATAACTTTATTCTCGTTATATTACGACTTTTTTCTTGTAAAGTTATGACTTTATTCTCTAAATATTCCGACTTTTTTTCTTCCCAAGACCAATAGTGCAATCTTTTTTCTAGGTACTTTATGCAGTGGATAAGGGAATATACTTTTTTTGCCTCTCCTTCATCCAGTCAACGTCCAGCTGTTCATGTGGATTGCAGAGGTGCAGGCAACATTTGAAGGAATGAAATGAGGACTGACTATTTCTTCGGTACGATGTAGTTCCACTGAAAACTATTCTGTGCATAATCCAGAGTAACAGGAAAACTATTTCTGGAAAGACACACTATTACTAAACACAACTTTTAGAGCTGTCGGCACCAGAGGTGGATTTCTATTCACCCCCATTGTATTGGGGTGGAGGCAGAACTCTCAGACAGAGATCTCAAAACCTGGACAAATAAAACCCAAACTATCTGACTGAACAACTACCACTAGAGGGAGATGAGGAGAGTTGGTTGCTTACAGTAACAGTGTTATTCATTTCACTCACACTTGTATTGCTCTGCTGATACTGAAATTACATCCACATCTTGGCAGCATCCTAGAAAATATTTGTGTTCCATTTCCTAGGTAGACGGTACATCCAAAAATCTTGCAGATGCATAATCAGAGTGATTACCTCTACCTTATTATTCTTGCATAGTGCTGTCAGCTGGAAAGGCACAAACAGCTCTACAAACTGTTTAATCTGTGCTGCACTCTAGTGGTGGATGTCCAATTCACAATGCTGGAGCAGAAGAATGCTGCACAGATAGGTTTTCCCTCTTGGTAAATGGTAAATGGACTTGCATTTACTGTGTATGCCATACAAGGTGCCAACCTGGCCATCAGCCATCAGAATCTAATCTAAATACTCATTCAGACTCCAATGGCTCAGCCTTCAAGAGCAATTTGTGGTTCAGCGTCTTGCCCAAGCACACCTTTACATGTGAACTGGCGGAGCCGGGGATCAAACGGCCGACCTCCCGATTGGTGGACGACGCAGTGTACCTCTGAGCCACAGCCGCCACTTTCAAATTTGGTTTTCCAAAAATATCTTTTTGTATTTCACATGAAATTTTCACAATTAGCATATGTATCAAACTAGCCTTTTTATATAATCTTATATATACTGTATATATATACTTTATAAATATAAATATATATACCTTCGCTCCCCACGTGCATCAATGAGCCTCGGGTCTGACCCTGTCGCCGGTTCACCGGTTTCCCTTCCTTGGACCACTTTTGGTCGGTCCTGACCACTGCAGACCGGGAACATCCCACAAGAGCTGCAGTTCTGGAGATGCTCTGACCCAGTCGTCTAGCCAGCACTATCTGGCCCTTGTCAAAGTCGCTCACATCCTTACGCTGGCCCATTTTTTCTGCTTCCAACACAAAGTTCAAAGTTCAAAATGTTCACTTGCTGTCTAATATATCCCCCCACTGCCAGGTGCCATGGTAACGAGATAATCCATGTTATTCACTTCACCTGTCAATGGTCTTAATGTTGTTAATGTCATGGCTGATCGGTGTGTATATATATATATATATATATATATATATATATATATTTATATATATACACTTTTTGGACTTACACATTAGAATTCAGATAAAAAGTGGTAGTCATAAACTGTTTTGCTTTGTTGATCGAACAAGCCTGTCAGTTGAAGATGTGCTTGGCAACTTGGTTTGACTCCACCTTTTGTCTGTTGTGAATTGGAGACTTTAACGTTTTCAAATCATCCAAAAGTCTGATAGTTGTACTATAAGTCGAAATAGTTGAAGTTTGTGTTTAGAAGTAAATGCTTGTGTTGAAAGAAGGAGGGGAAAGTACCGTGATACAACAGGGTTGGGTCGTGTCAAGATAACACACACACACGCACGCACGCACGCACACACACACACACACACACACACACACACACACACACACACACACACACACACACACACACACACACACACACACACACACACACACACACACACACACATACTCAGATAAACTCACCTGACTTCCTGTAAATGGAGAGGGGAGGAGCAAAACTTAACAGGTGATCCAGGTACATGAACAGGAAGGGAACCCTGATCCTTAAAGTGTTCAATAACTCCATGTTGAGTCAACAAAGCAGAAGGATGAAGACTTAAGACTGAGGCTAGGTGAGTGTTAACCCAACATTTTATTATTTCACTGTTAAAGTCTCTTTTAGTCAGTTTTCTCTCTGTGGACTGTAGAGGAGAGAAATGATAGAATGAACTCAACAGTTTGATTCATCTGTGAACTCAAAGTCATGACTGGCTGAATAATACTCATTAAACCTGCTGTAACCCAAGAAAACAAGCAGATATTTAAAGAAAAGTGACCAGTTGGAGTGCCGAGTGGCTTTATTATACTGTGTGTGTGTGTGTGTGTGTGTCTGTGTCTGTGAGTGTGTGTTACTTCCTGTTCTCTCAGTCTTGCCTGTGACTCTTTTACAAACTTGTTTCCTTTACATGTTCTGAACTCACAGTCAGTGATCCTGTTTTACCTCTCAGACTGACTTCAGATCAGAAGATGAGTGATTGTGTGGAGGAAGAGGAGGACAGAGCAGAGTCTCTAGTCTCCGTCTGTCTGTCTATGAAGAGTGATCAGTCCAAAGACGAACTTCTATTCTTCAGTAATGAACCTGAACTCTCAGAGTCAAAGTAAGAGACTGTTTTTACTGTAAGCTGACCTGGTGGACGATGATGCATTGAAGATGAAGAAAAAACGTTCTGCTAAAAGATTTATATTACTCAAAAGGCAGCTTCATGTTGTATTAATTGAGCAAGATGTGTCATTTCTGGCTACCATCTATGTTTGGATTATGAAAAAGAGTTGCAACTCTGGAAAATGGTTTAAATAATTTTTTATGATGCAACAGACAATAGTTTTTTCTTTCAGATGTTCAGAAGAATCTTAGTCATATAAGTCTGAAAAAAAACCAGAAATATTACAGAAAAAGACATTAGCTTTTAATCAAATTGATTTAAACATAAAAATGAGATAACATTTGACCAAAACTTATTTTAATTCAACCTGTTCAAGCCAAAAGAGATTCTCATAAACACACCGTGTTAAAAAGCTGATTTGTGTGAGCAACACACACACGCCCTCATAGATAAACTCAAAAGTCAAAGATTTCTTGTAAATGAATAACAGCAGAAGGATGAAGACTGTAGACTGAAGCAGGGTGATGGTGGGGCAGCTAAACTGAAATATTTGTAACGATTGTGCATTTTGCGATAGAAGCAACAAATTTGGCACAGATGTAGGTTAATATGTTATGAAAAGATATAGATATTGGGGCACTGCAAATTTGGCCCCCGGGGGCTGTGACAGCCATTTTTCAAAATGGCCGCCAAATAGGCACTAAATATTCCAAAATTGTTTTAGAATATTTTCATTAGCAGTAAAATTCACAGAGATATGAACAAAGGTCTGGGTCACCAGTAACTTCTAATCACAGTTAATGCGATGCTGAACTTTGGTCGAACTTTGGATTGTATTGCTAAGGTATTGAGGTTAGAAGTGTTCTAAATATTGAGGTGACCAGCAATCTAAGAATAATATCAATGTTTTAAAAATGGCCGTTGTTCTCCTTTAATAAAAAAAACTTCAGCCAGATCACTAAATGTTTAATAAGACAGTCAGATGGGAAAAGCAGCTAATTCTTGTTTATTAAAGCAGGAGAGTTAAAATAAAGGAACATTTTCATTACAGACTGAATGCTGAATTCAAACAGAAAAGTACCAACACTTTAACTCTTCTCTGTGACCATCTGAGCTTCAGTCTCGGCCAAGTCTTGATATTTTTCACCAACAATCAACAAATCATTTTATTTCTAAAGTAATGTCTCCACAGAGAGAAGAAGAGGAGTCATGCTTCTATGGAGGAGCTGATGTCCAGATCCAGAACAAGACCTGGACCTCAGACAGCCAGTCAGACCAGCATTGTACAAAGTAAGACTGTAGATCGGTCTGATGATGTCTTCATGTCTGTAAACAGGACTTGTTGTTTTAATACACTGACTGTTGTTGTGACAACCGTTTAAGATCTGCTCCATCATACATATCTGCTCTGTATTACTTGTACTTTTTTCTCCTTTGAGAGAAAATCTGAACCCAAAAGAAATAATTTAATATTTTTATGTTTTGTTTTTATGATAGCACTCCGTCTTTGCATTAACCAATCAGAATGATGTTTGTTTTCCATCTGCATAGATGAAGATGGAGAACTATTAAACTGTGTAAAGCAACAACATCACTGTTCTATCACAGACAGACAGTCACACTGACTAACAGACAGACAGCAGCCTGAGACACAACAAGAGCCACAGACTTTGAACAACAGCCCACATTAGCTTTCCTGCTAAAGTCTCTTTCTCTAACTTACTAACACACGTTATTTCCTGCAGAGCGACATGTTGAACAAGCGACCAAACAAACACCAACGGAGGAAAGGTGCACTGCTAACATCAATTTTCAGGCTACAGTAGAGGGCTAATTAGCTAGTCAGTTGCAGCACATTAAACATCTTAAAAAGTGTTATGATATAATATCTAATATCAACATTGGTTAGTTTAGATGTTTAACAGGTTCCTGTCACTTCAGTTCCTCTGCTAAAAAAACACTGTCTGCACTCAGCTTGTAAGTTTCAGATTTCAGCACATTTATTTACTTTGTCTTTTGCTGTTTTCTGTAACAGCATGAGCTGTAGTCACATCAGAGGTTCATTTATTTACTGCTGAAAACTCAACATTTCCTTCTGCTTCATATAATAGTCCTCCACCAGCGGGGGGCTTTTATTTTGAAACATCTAGAGGAAATGCTGTAGGGATTTGGTAGGAACAGGCTTGGTTATTAGCAAATATTAATTATTAATATGAATACAATTATTGGTATAAATAAAATTATTAATAAGCATTAATAATAACGGGGCACCACCCTGGAATCAGGGACCAATAACGAAACCATTGATACATTCTCAAAGGATTGTTCACTCAAAATGCCAGTATTTAAACACTACTTTACATTTATTAGGTGAACGATGAAGGGGTGAATCCGAGCACTGACTCTCACAACCAGCTGTTTACTTGTTTCTTTGAAGAAGGAAGGTTAAACGCGCTTCAGCCGCCTCACAAGGAATAGTAGGCCTGTCCGGTGCTCACAGAATAGGGCAATCTTGTAACAGGAGAGACTTCAGAGAACAGGTCCAAAGCACACTGGAGCACACCGATTTAAGGCAGTAAACTTTATTAAAGACTAACGTTTCGACGCCAACTGCGTATTTATCACTATTATTGCAATTATTTTTGATATGTGTACATGGATGCAGTCACTGAAACTGCTATTTATATATGTACTTTTACTTCTCTCTTTTTATTACTATATGATATACTGTATGATTGTTTACCTGCCTACACGTAGCTTATTGTTCCCTTCCCCCAATTTGTCCAGCCTATGCTGAATCAGTTACCAACTAGGGGAGGCTACTTAAGTGGATGTGATTCTCAGATCTGTTTGACTCTGATGAAGATGCAGTTTGCGTCGAAACGTTAGTCTTTAATAAAGTTTACTGCCTGAAATCCGTGTGCTCCGGTGTGCTTTGGACCTGCTCTCTGAAGTCTCTCCTGTTATAATAAGCTTCTTTGTTTTGTCTTGAACCTTTTTCCTTCTCTTTCAGCAGATAGGGCTCTGCAGGAGGTTGTAGATGAACATAAGATCAGTCTGAGGAGGAGATGTGAATGTGTGACTGAAGGAACTGATGAAACAGGAAGTGGAACCCTCCTCAACAGGATCTACACTGAGCTCTACATCACAGAGGGACAGAGTGAAGAGGTTAATACCCAACATGAGGTGAGGCAGCTTGAGACAGCTTCAAAGAAGAAGACCCTCCATGACGCTCCAATCAAGTGCCACGACATCTTTAAAGCCTTACCTGACCAACAGGGACACATCAGAGTCGTTCTGACGTACGGCGTCGCTGGCGTTGGAAAAACCTTCTCAGTGCAGAAGTTCACTCTGGACTGGGCAGAGGGCTTGGAAAACCAAGATGTCAGTCTGGTGATTCTGCTTTCGTTCAGGGAGCTGAACTTGATCAGAGATGAGCAGTACAGTCTTCTCACTCTGCTCCATGTTTTCCATCCAACATTAGAGAAGGTCACAGCAGAGAAGCTCGCTGACTGTAAAGTTTTGTTCATCTTTGACGGCCTGGATGAAAGCAGACATTCACTGGATTTCAAGAAAAATGAGGTTGTGTCCGATGTCACCCAGAAGTCATCAGTCAACGTGCTGTTGACAAACCTCATCAAGGGGAATCTGCTTCCCTCAGCTCTCGTCTGGATAACTTCCCGACCTGCAGCAGCCAATCAGATCCCTCCTGCATGTGTTGACAGGGTAACAGAAGTACGAGGCTTCACTGACGCCCAGAAGGAGGAGTACTTCAGGAGGAGAGTCAGTGATGAAGAGCTGTCCAGCAGAATCATCTCACACATCAAGACATCCAGGAGCCTCCACATCATGTGTCTAATCCCAGTCTTCTGCTGGATCACTGCTACAGTTCTGGACCACATGTTGACTACAGACCAGAGAGGAGAGCTGCCCAAGACCCTGACTGACCTGTACTCACACTTCCTGTTGGTTCAGACAAAGAGGAAGAAGCAGAAGTATGATGAGGGACATGAGACGAGTTCACAGGAGCTGACGAAGGCTGACAGGGAAGTTCTTCTGAAGCTGGGGAGGCTGGCGTTTGAACATCTGGAAAAAGGAAACATCATGTTCTACCAAGAAGACCTGGAGCGGTGTGGTCTTGATGTCACAGAGGCCTCGGTGTACTCAGGAGTTTGTACAGAAATCTTCAAAAGAGAGTGTGTGATCTTCCAGAAAACAGTCTACTGCTTTGTTCATCTGAGCGTTCAGGAGTTTCTGGCTGCAGTCTACATGTTGCACTGTTACACAAACAGCAACACAGAGGTACTGGAGGACTTCCTGGGAAAAGGAGATGTTCATTCAACCCTGGATGACTTCCTGATGAGAGCCATGAAGACATCCCTGAGGAGTAAAAATGGCCACCTGGACCTGTTTGTTCGCTTCCTTCATGGCCTCTCTCTGGAGTCCAACCAGAGACTCTTAGGAGGTCTGCTGGGTCGGACAGACAACAGTCCAGAAATCATCCAGAGAATCATCAACAACCTGAAGGAGATGAACATGTATAATATCTCTCCTGACAGAAGCATCAACATCTTCCACTGTCTGACGGAGATGAACGACCACTCGGTACATCAGGAGATCCAAGAGTTCCTGAAGTCAGAGAACAGATCAAAGAAGGAACTCTCTGAGTTCCACTGCTCAGCTCTGGCCTACATGCTGCAGATGTCAGAGGAGGTTCTGGATGAGTTGGACCTGGACAAGTACAGGACATCAGACGGGGGACGACTGAGATTGATTCCAGCTGTGAGGAACTGCAGAAAAGCTCGGTAAGTCCAGATGTGATTAACTTTATAGATCAGTGTAGATTACTAGTTTAGTTATTCAAATATACACACAATAAAATTATTCTTCAAATATAATATTCTTATAAGTGTTCCACGTGTTTATTACATAAATATGTCAGTTGTATCTTGTCACAGATGTTCTTGAGCTGTTTCAAATGTTTAGTTAAAAAATGTTTCATTAGTTTGTGTTTCTAGCTGTCAAGTTAATGAACACTTATTCTATTCATTTCTAATACTTGTTACATTTTACAGTTTTTTCTTATTTATCTTTATTATTATTTATCTAACTGGGGGTACGTCTCCTGGTGCTGCCGCACACTCTACGCCCGGCAAAGCAACGAGGAGGACGAGGTGGTGGTGCGGGTCGATTTCTCGTTTCTGCTTCTTCTAATTTAATCCAGACAGTGCAGTGTCCATTCAGAGCATGTCTGTTCAGAACGGGCCGAATGCTTGTAGCTTTCTCGAGAACCGCTTGTACAAACAACTTCACACTCGACATTGTGTTTCCTTTGGTCCTGAGCAATACACCTGCCATGACATAGTTGCGTCACACACCCAAGTCACGGCTACTCACGGTTAGGAACACCGGTGAAATACACTCTGTTTCACAGTAAAAAACAGACCCCGGGAGCTGTTACTCACAGTCAGAAACATCAGTGAAATACACTTAGCGGAGGTAATTTCCAAATAGGTGTATTATTTGCTTGCTTTGACATAACCACCGTGGTTATAAAGTACAGCATGGATTTAATTATCAGAGGTATTTTCCTGGAGGTAACGTTATTACTGTTATTTGTTAGTATCAAGTCTGACACCGGAAATACCGTCTTACTCACGGGGGAAAAACACACACAGGTCACAGCTTACTCACGATCACACCGGTGAAATACAATAGAAGAGTTTGGTTGTAAAGTGAACTGCAGTCAATGAGCCGTGGTCTGCCCGCTGTGGCCGACATGCTGGACTCAGTCTGCCGAGCCCTGAAGCCCGCCACCGCTGCGGCACAGAGCGCAGGTCGCTTGTTTATTCAAAGTTTAAAAATATTGCACCAAATTTGACGCACGTCCTTGGGTCGCCAGCAATACACCCACCAAGTGTGAAGTTGAGTGAATGATAGTGTTGTCACGATACCACAATTCTGACTTTGATACGATACCCTGCCTAAATATCTCGATACCGATACTGAAACGATACCACCGCAAAAATCTAAAACATCAGGAAAAGTAATGGAATAATAGATGACAGAATATGAAACTTAAAACTAGTTTTCATTAAAAAAATGAAATGGTATGCAGTAATCTGATGCCACCTATACTTAAGTTTATGTGATTTCTTTGATAGTTCATTTTACATTTGCATTTATTTTTATAATGCACACATATTTACATTTCATCTGTATTCTTTTTTATATTCTTCTTATACCTATCTATGTTTTTTATATATTTTTATTCAATAATGGAACAATTGTAATTTCCCCCGGGGATCAATAAAGTATTCATCACTGATTAAACAGCGTTTAATAATTTTTTTTCTTTTTTCTTTAACAATGCCCCCGTCGGTGCATTAGTAACAGTTCAGGCGAAGAGTGAAGAGTGTAGCAGCACAGAAGACGACGAGAGGCATCCAAAACAAAAACCTAGAAAACGATAATAAATTCAGATGAAGTTCTGTGAGAAGTTGATGAGAGGAAAGTTTCTAAAATTAGGAAGACACCACAGTAACTGTAGAAAGAGCTGTGTTGTGTTGAAGTGATGTGAAGGGAGAGAAGAGTCTATGTTGCCGGATTGCTTTTCCTCTCGTCCAATCCACGTTACAGAGACACACGGTAAAATAATACTTTAACACGTTCCAGAGACACACGGTAAAATAATACTTTAACACGTTACTGAGAAACACGGTAAAATAATACTTTAACACGTTACAGAGACACACGTTAAAATAATACTTTAACACGTTCCAGAGACACACGGTAAAATAATACTTTAACACGTTACAGAGAAACACAGTAAAATAATACTTTAACACGTTACAGAGACACTACGTAAAATAATACTGTAACACGTTACAGAGACACTACGTAAAATAATACTGTAACACATGCTCTTTGGTGGATTATGTGTTTGACGAATTACAGGAGATGCTTGGACAGATTCAGAAAAGATGGTGAATCTAATATTATTGGTACATTTGATCGCTAATTAGAGCCGCGCTGTTATTTCCTTGTTTTTTGAAGGGAGTTCTGCTGATGGAGACACCAGCTCAGAGTGGGACATTCATGACCTGCTTTAATTTTCTTTTCAACTTCACTTGTTGAATCCTTCTGGTTATCACTACAGTTTCTTTTTTGCACTAGCAGCAAAGTTATAACTTCCTGCTCCCGCGGGATCCCAATCCAGATGACGTCTTCTAAAGCAGAGCGCTGCAAACACACACGGCCCGCGGACAAACATTGACGCAACTCACTTAAAGTATAGGTACTAATAAAACGTGGTATCGCGATACCTTTCTAGTATCGGTATACCGTGCAACACTATTGGATGAGAGGTTCTCAAGATATGCGAAGGACACACAGACAGACACACAGACAGAGATTCCTTGTTTTATAGTTAGATAAACAAACTATCAAAACGCACACAGTCCCTGGATGTATTATTGACGAGCCCTCGGTGCAGCTCTACTTCTTGGTCCTCTCATGTTGGACTGAGGGCAGATGCTACAGTGACTAATGTTGGGGACGCAGGTAGGAGCTGGTCTAGTTATTAGACAATATTAAAGATAATTATCAATATTAATAAAATTAATGTTAATAAATTATCAATATATATTAATAATAACAGGGCACCAAATTATGTTGGTACATAAGCTCAAAAGACATTAAAATGGCTATCAAAAGTAATTAATAATTATCAAAATAATTATTAATTATAATGAATAATATGATGTAATGTATATTAAAGCATCCTCGGGGCACCACTCTTTGAAACAAAGAGAAAATGATAGCAAATGAATGTAGTCTCATAAACAAGTCTCATCACTAAACTATCAACTTGGAACTTTGATTAATAATTAAATTAATAACTATAACCAAAAATCCTCTATCAATAGATAGTAAAGGTTGAAGGATATTGGAGTTCTTGACACAGCAGCGGTTGGCATTATTCACTCTTGTACAACATTAAACAGACCAGCATTTTGTAATCCACAAACATTTATTTACAAGACAATAAAGGTTTGAAACACAATATTAATCTAACTAAATAGCTAAACTAAACAAACCAAACACAGTGTGTGTGTGTGTGTGTGTATGTGTGTGTGTGTGTGTGTGTGTGTGTGTGTGTGAGAGAGAGAGAGAGGGAGAGAGAGAGAGACAAAGACAAAATGGCTACTTGTCTTTGATGTCTGCATGGCCTACAAACAATAT
Organism: Sebastolobus alascanus; assembly: GCA_916701645.2. Classification (NCBI taxonomy): domain Eukaryota; kingdom Metazoa; phylum Chordata; class Actinopteri; order Perciformes; family Sebastidae; genus Sebastolobus; species Sebastolobus alascanus. The sequence continues at coordinate 64,309 of CAKAOJ020001127.1, read as the reverse complement.
GGAATATATGGCGAGCACTGTAAAACTACAAAGATGGTTGGATCAAAGATGGCCGCCAGGGTGTCACCACATGGTCTCTTTGTTCTTCGGAGCACATGGGCTCAGGGAGGACAAAGGGGTGTTGATGTGGGGGTTGATATTCTCTGAATGTGTATGTTCGTGTTTTAACCAATTAACCTTGTTTATTCAAAGTTTAATACTATTGCACCAAATTTGACAATGCACTGCCTTGGGTCCCTAGCAATACTCCCACCAAGTGTGAAGTTGAGTGGATGATAGTGTTGTCACGATACCAAAATTCTGACTTTGATACGATATCCTGCCTAAATATCTCGATTCCGATACTGAAACGATACTTAGGCAAAAATCTAAAACATCAGGAAAAGTAATGGAATAAGAGATGACAGAATATAGAACCTAAAACTATTTTTTTATTAATTAAAAATATTCAAATGTAACAATTTTTTCATTAAAAAATATGAAATGGTATGCAGTAATCTGATGTCCCCTATACTTAAGTTTATGTGATTTCTTTGATAGTTCATTTTATATTTGCATTTATTTTTATAATGCAAACATATTTACATCTCATCTGTATTCTTATTTCTATTTTTCTTATAGCTATCTATGTTTTTTTATATATTTTTATTCTATAACGGAACAATTGTAATTTCCCCCGGGGATCAATAAAGTATTCATCACTGATTAAACAGCGTTTAATACGTGTTTTCTTTTTTAACAAATCCCCCGTCGGTGCATGAGTAACAGTTCAGGCGAAGAGTGAAGAGTGTAGCAGCACGGAAGACGACGAGAGGCATCCAAAACAAAAACCTAGAAAACGATCATAAATTCAGATGAAGTTCTGTGAGAAGTTGATAGGATAAAAGCTGCTAAAATCAGAAAAACACCACAGTAACTGTAGAAAGAGCTGTGTTGTGTTGAAGTGGTGTGAGGGAAGAGAAGAGTCACTCTCGCCGGACTGCTTTTCCTCTCGTCCATTCCACGTTACAGAGAAACGCGGTAAAATAATACTTTAACACGTTACAGACACAGGGTAAAATAATACTTTAACACGTTACAGAGACACACAGTAAAATAATACTTTAACACGTTACAGAGACACACGTTAAAATAATACTTTAACACGTTACAGAGAGACACGGTAAAATAATACTTTAACACGTTACAGAGACACACGGTAAAATAATACTTTAACACGTTACAGAGACACACGGTAAAATAATACTTTAACACGTTACAGAGACACACAGTAAAATAATACTTTAACACACAGACAGACACACAGACAGAGATTCCTTGTTTTATAGTTAGATAAACAAACTATCAAAACGTACACAGTCCCTGGATGTATTATTGACGAGCCCTCGGTGCAGCTCTACTTCTTGGTCCTCTCATGTTGGACTGAGGGCAGATGCTACAGTGACTAATGTTGGGGACGCAGGTAGGAGCTGGTCTAGTTATTAGACAATATTAAAGATAATTATCAATATTAATAAAATTAATGTTAATAAATTATCAATATATATTAATAATAACAGGGCACCAAATTATATTGGTACATAAGCTCAAAAGACATTAAAATGGCTATCAAAAGTAATTAATAATTATCAAAATAATTATTAATTATAATGAATAATATGATGTAATGTATATTAAAGCATCCTCGGGGCACCACTCTTTGAAACAAAGAGAAAATGATAGCAAATGAATGTAGTCTCATAAACAAGTCTCATCACTAAACTATCAACTTGGAACTTTGATTAATAATTAAATTAATAACTATAACCAAAAATCCTCTATCAATAGATAGTAAAGGTTGAAGGATATTGGAGTTCTTGACACAGCAGCGGTTGGCATTATTCACTCTTGTACAACATTAAACAGACCAGCATTTTGTAATCCACAAACATTTATTTACAAGACAATAAAGGTTTGAAACACAATATTAATCTAACTAAATAGCTAAACTAAACAAACCAAACACAGTGTGTGTGTGTGTGTGTGTATGTGTGTGTGTGTGTGTGTGTGTGTGTGTGTGTGTGAGAGAGAGAGAGAGGGAGAGAGAGAGAGACAAAGACAAAATGGCTACTTGTCTTTGATGTCTGCATGGCCTACAAACAATATGGAATATATGGCGAGCACTGTAAAACTACAAAGATGGTTGGATCAAAGATGGCCGCCAGGGTGTCACCACATGGTCTCTTTGTTCTTCGGAGCACATGGGCTCAGGGAGGACAAAGGGGTGTTGATGTGGGGGTTGATATTCTCTGAATGTGTATGTTCGTGTTTTAACCAATTAACCTTGTTTATTCAAAGTTTAATACTATTGCACCAAATTTGACAATGCACTGCCTTGGGTCCCTAGCAATACTCCCACCAAGTGTGAAGTTGAGTGGATGATAGTGTTGTCACGATACCAAAATTCTGACTTTGATACGATATCCTGCCTAAATATCTCGATTCCGATACTGAAACGATACTTAGGCAAAAATCTAAAACATCAGGAAAAGTAATGGAATAAGAGATGACAGAATATAGAACCTAAAACTATTTTTTTATTAATTAAAAATATTCAAATGTAACAATTTTTTCATTAAAAAATATGAAATGGTATGCAGTAATCTGATGTCCCCTATACTTAAGTTTATGTGATTTCTTTGATAGTTCATTTTATATTTGCATTTATTTTTATAATGCAAACATATTTACATCTCATCTGTATTCTTATTTCTATTTTTCTTATAGCTATCTATGTTTTTTTATATATTTTTATTCTATAACGGAACAATTGTAATTTCCCCCGGGGATCAATAAAGTATTCATCACTGATTAAACAGCGTTTAATACGTGTTTTCTTTTTTAACAAATCCCCCGTCGGTGCATGAGTAACAGTTCAGGCGAAGAGTGAAGAGTGTAGCAGCACGGAAGACGACGAGAGGCATCCAAAACAAAAACCTAGAAAACGATCATAAATTCAGATGAAGTTCTGTGAGAAGTTGATAGGATAAAAGCTGCTAAAATCAGAAAAACACCACAGTAACTGTAGAAAGAGCTGTGTTGTGTTGAAGTGGTGTGAGGGAAGAGAAGAGTCACTCTCGCCGGACTGCTTTTCCTCTCGTCCATTCCACGTTACAGAGAAACGCGGTAAAATAATACTTTAACACGTTACAGACACAGGGTAAAATCATACTTTAACACGTTACAGAGACACACAGTAAAATAATACTTTAACACGTTACAGAGACACACGTTAAAATAATACTTTAACACGTTACAGAGAGACACGGTAAAATAATACTTTAACACGTTACAGAGACACACGGTAAAATAATACTTTAACACGTTACAGAGACACACGGTAAAATAATACTTTAACACGTTACAGAGACACACAGTAAAATAATACTTTAACACACAGACAGACACACAGACAGAGATTCCTTGTTTTATAGTTAGATAAACAAACTATCAAAACGCACACAGTCCCTGGATGTATTATTGACGAGCCCTCGGTGCAGCTCTACTTCTTGGTCCTCTCATGTTGGACTGAGGGCAGATGCTACAGTGACTAATGTTGGGGACGCAGGTAGGAGCTGGTCTAGTTATTAGACAATATTAAAGATAATTATCAATATTAATAAAATTAATGTTAATAAATTATCAATATATATTAATAATAACAGGGCACCAAATTATATTGGTACATAAGCTCAAAAGACATTAAAATGGCTATCAAAAGTAATTAATAATTATCAAAATAATTATTAATTATAATGAATAATATGATGTAATGTATATTAAAGCATCCTCGGGGCACCACTCTTTGAAACAAAGAGAAAATGATAGCAAATGAATGTAGTCTCATAAACAAGTCTCATCACTAAACTATCAACTTGGAACTTTGATTAATAATTAAATTAATAACTATAACCAAAAATCCTCTATCAATAGATAGTAAAGGTTGAAGGATATTGGAGTTCTTGACACAGCAGCGGTTGGCATTATTCACTCTTGTACAACATTAAACAGACCAGCATTTTGTAATCCACAAACATTTATTTACAAGACAATAAAGGTTTGAAACACAATATTAATCTAACTAAATAGCTAAACTAAACAAACCAAACACAGTGTGTGTGTGTGTGTGTGTATGTGTGTGTGTGTGTGTGTGTGTGTGTGTGTGTGAGAGAGAGAGAGAGGGAGAGAGAGAGAGACAAAGACAAAATGGCTACTTGTCTTTGATGTCTGCATGGCCTACAAACAATATGGAATATATGGCGAGCACTGTAAAACTACAAAGATGGTTGGATCAAAGATGGCCGCCAGGGTGTCACCACATGGTCTCTTTGTTCTTCGGAGCACATGGGCTCAGGGAGGACAAAGGGGTGTTGATGTGGGGGTTGATATTCTCTGAATGTGTATGTTCGTGTTTTAACCAATTAACCTTGTTTATTCAAAGTTTAATACTATTGCACCAAATTTGACAATGCACTGCCTTGGGTCCCTAGCAATACTCCCACCAAGTGTGAAGTTGAGTGGATGATAGTGTTGTCACGATACCAAAATTCTGACTTTGATACGATATCCTGCCTAAATATCTCGATTCCGATACTGAAACGATACTTAGGCAAAAATCTAAAACATCAGGAAAAGTAATGGAATAAGAGATGACAGAATATAGAACCTAAAACTATTTTTTTATTAATTAAAAATATTCAAATGTAACAATTTTTTCATTAAAAAATATGAAATGGTATGCAGTAATCTGATGTCCCCTATACTTAAGTTTATGTGATTTCTTTGATAGTTCATTTTATATTTGCATTTATTTTTATAATGCAAACATATTTACATCTCATCTGTATTCTTATTTCTATTTTTCTTATAGCTATCTATGTTTTTTTATATATTTTTATTCTATAACGGAACAATTGTAATTTCCCCCGGGGATCAATAAAGTATTCATCACTGATTAAACAGCGTTTAATACGTGTTTTCTTTTTTAACAAATCCCCCGTCGGTGCATGAGTAACAGTTCAGGCGAAGAGTGAAGAGTGTAGCAGCACGGAAGACGACGAGAGGCATCCAAAACAAAAACCTAGAAAACGATCATAAATTCAGATGAAGTTCTGTGAGAAGTTGATAGGATAAAAGCTGCTAAAATCAGAAAAACACCACAGTAACTGTAGAAAGAGCTGTGTTGTGTTGAAGTGGTGTGAGGGAAGAGAAGAGTCACTCTCGCCGGACTGCTTTTCCTCTCGTCCATTCCACGTTACAGAGAAACGCGGTAAAATAATACTTTAACACGTTACAGACACAGGGTAAAATAATACTTTAACACGTTACAGAGACACACAGTAAAATAATACTTTAACACGTTACAGAGACACACGTTAAAATAATACTTTAACACGTTACAGAGAGACACGGTAAAATAATACTTTAACACGTTACAGAGACACACGGTAAAATAATACTTTAACACGTTACAGAGACACACGGTAAAATAATACTTTAACACGTTACAGAGACACACAGTAAAATAATACTTTAACACACAGACAGACACACAGACAGAGATTCCTTGTTTTATAGTTAGATAAACAAACTATCAAAACGCACACAGTCCCTGGATGTATTATTGACGAGCCCTCGGTGCAGCTCTACTTCTTGGTCCTCTCATGTTGGACTGAGGGCAGATGCTACAGTGACTAATGTTGGGGACGCAGGTAGGAGCTGGTCTAGTTATTAGACAATATTAAAGATAATTATCAATATTAATAAAATTAATGTTAATAAATTATCAATATATATTAATAATAACAGGGCACCAAATTATATTGGTACATAAGCTCAAAAGACATTAAAATGGCTATCAAAAGTAATTAATAATTATCAAAATAATTATTAATTATAATGAATAATATGATGTAATGTATATTAAAGCATCCTCGGGGCACCACTCTTTGAAACAAAGAGAAAATGATAGCAAATGAATGTAGTCTCATAAACAAGTCTCATCACTAAACTATCAACTTGGAACTTTGATTAATAATTAAATTAATAACTATAACCAAAAATCCTCTATCAATAGATAGTAAAGGTTGAAGGATATTGGAGTTCTTGACACAGCAGCGGTTGGCATTATTCACTCTTGTACAACATTAAACAGACCAGCATTTTGTAATCCACAAACATTTATTTACAAGACAATAAAGGTTTGAAACACAATATTAATCTAACTAAATAGCTAAACTAAACAAACCAAACACAGTGTGTGTGTGTGTGTGTGTGTGTGTGTGTGTGTGTGTGTGTGTGTGTGTGTGTGTGTGTGAGAGAGAGAGAGAGGGAGAGAGAGAGAGACAAAGACAAAATGGCTACTTGTCTTTGATGTCTGCATGGCCTACAAACAATATGGAATATATGGCGAGCACTGTAAAACTACAAAGATGGTTGGATCAAAGATGGCCGCCAGGGTGTCACCACATGGTCTCTTTGTTCTTCGGAGCACATGGGCTCAGGGAGGACAAAGGGGTGTTGATGTGGGGGTTGATATTCTCTGAATGTGTATGTTCGTGTTTTAACCAATTCACTGTTTATGTAAGTGATCTTAATGTGCATAATGCAGTGGGTTAGAAAAGATGGTTAGTTTGCATGCAAGACCCTTTGTCTGTGTGGAGCATAAACTAAACACATCAGAAGTGGCCAAGCCAGCTAACCAAATATCCTGACTTCAAATAATATCACAACAGTCAAACTCAATGAATAACATTAAACATATCAATACAGATACATTCACAGAAGTTAAAGTTGAACAGTCTTGCTCAGCCGTATGCAGTTGCTAATGCTAAGATATGCCCAGTACGTTACCAATCCATGGAAGAAAAGGTTGCAATTTCGAGTTGAGGAATTGGGGAAAGTTGTGGTTCCAGGGTCAAAGTCTTTGTCCTTGCTGTGCTCAAATCCAGTTGTGCAGGTCGAGGGAAACTGGTCCAGTCCTGTTTCTGCAGCTTGGTACTAACTTCCTTGTTGGTTGAAGTTAGCTGGTCAAAAGGCAGGCACTCGCATCTTCTGCCTTAGAAGTTCCTTATGTTTCTCTGTCTGTTTGCTAACAAGACATCCAGAGTAGAGTTGGTTCTGCAGCTTCTTTCTGTAGGAGAGCTGGGTGAGAAGAGCCGCAGCTGACCTTCCTTGGAAGTCAGCAGGGGTTGAAGGGGCAGCAGAAAGAGACAGCCAAGAAAGAGGAAAAACAAAGGGGGACCTTCGGTTTTATTCTTCAAGAATTTCACAAGTACTTGTGAATGAGTCATCATGGTACAGTAGCCAATGAAAATGGTTACTTAGTCCATGGTTGGAGCTACTAAAGGATCCTGGGACGTGTAGTTCATTGTCTTTGCCACCATCTTGAATGGTGAGGTCCCAACACTCACTATCGCCTCTCGAGGTACAAATAGACAAGAGGTACAAACTACAAGAAAGTCAGGGCCGGACCTTGCGGGTTGGCAGTAGATATCTCTGCAGCACAATACATTGATGTATTTGCTATAACCTCAAACTGTTACTTCTTCATATTCTTTTGATAATGTTAATTTTTTAATGTTTTAAACTAAAATTGGATGGATTCTTCTTATTACTATTGTTCTTCTTCTTCTTCTTCTTATTATTATTATTATTGGTTGAGTATGTAACTTTAGCTGAAGTGACAATTATGGGGTAATGTTGAATGCTATGCTAACAGTGATTTGGTAGCACAAGCGGAGAATATTCATCAAGTCAGTGAACTGATCAGTAATGTCAGTTGCACAACAACATCAATCTAAAGTTATAACATTACCATTACCTTGGGTTATGCCAGTGTAAGATATTTCCAACCGGTTTGATATTAAGCCAAACACCGGACCGGACTGGTGTACCGAATTTTACCACGAGGTCTCACACTTGACTCAGCAGCCGCAGAGAGCCCATGAATGAGAGTGGAGCGACTCCAGTCCACTTGGTGGCAGTAATGCACCTCTAAGCTGGTTTGCCAACCGCCAATAAACACTACAGAAGAAGATGAAGAAGCACCACATAACACCTTACCTCGTGTGTTTTTGTGCTCATCTCTTTGGTTGGCTTCAAATTCAAAATGCTGCCATATTACCGCAGTTTTAGTTTTCTTTGAGACCAGCTCTGCAATGTCTTGTTTCGTCACCCCAAAAAAAACATGAACTTCCTCGTAAACAAACCTCTTCCCCCTCCCTCCACTACTAAAGTTTGATCTCCGTCATGTTGCCGGCTCACGGCCTGTCGGACAATAGTGGCTCTGTTAATCTGTTTATAAACCAACATAATATCATAATATTACGTTAATCACGTTGTCATATTGCTTATTAGTAATGCAATACAGGCTGGATTTAGCACTGTGACTCTGTCGGCACAGGTTGTTCATGTCGGATACCCTTTAATTGGCCAGAATGTGTCACAATGACAAATGACGGTTCCGCCAGTTAGCATAAAATCAAACCGGTTTAAGCTCGTAGACCGGACCGGACCGGACCGGACCGGCAAAACCGAAAATCGACCCAACTCTAGCATTAGCCACCATAAAGTACTGGTCATACGAGACAAAGCTTGTCGTTGTAAAACCCCTGAGTGTGTTGAATCCAGTAATGGTGCATTTTATTGCTCATGAATTCAAGTTGTGTTCCATCATGTTGTTTTTAAGTCTTTCCTTTTATTCTGTTTCTCACAGAAGGAAACTCAAGTGTTTCTCTCTCTTGTTGCTGTAGAGAAGAGTAATAACAGCAAATACACAGCTTCCACCAATAACAGCGGTCTGATGAATATATAACAGCAGAATGGTGGAATTCAGACTTTTTAACAGATCTTATACACACCAAAGATCAATGTTATGTTTTTAATGCTGTTACACTGATAACGTCTTTCTGATGACATTATGTTGAAAATAATGTAACCCTATTTGTTCGTTAATTATGTTTGTGAGCTGAATACGTTTGATTCTGAGAAAAGAGTGTTAATGACAAAACGCCATGCAGTCATCAAATTATCTAATTATATGAATGTTTAATTATGTACAGGTCTAATATTATTACGCAATTTGTTTAATTTCTCTACCGTTTGGCAGCAGTCACTGAATTTTCCCATTTATGGACGTAAACCTGACAGCAGCAGGTAGCAGCAAAGAGAGGTCAACTTTATCAACTGTATTATTATTACTTATTCAATGAGTTTAAAAATGCTTTTCTAATCAAGAAGGCCTCACGCTAACTTTGTGGAGACAGACCTGGGATCAGATCACACTGACAGACTGGACATTAGGGAAGCCTCAATGTAGCTACATGTTCTGTCTCTTCATCTGCAAGATTATAAAAACAAAGATTAGAAGTCTGCAGGTTTGAGAGAGAGTGATGAGAATTATTGTTTCATGTCAAACAATGAGATGAGATGAGCTGAACCACTGATGTGAAGAATAAATGTTAATCAAAGACGTTTATATCAAACTGTTTAGTCATCAAATGCATGAAGTAAATATAAACTTTCCTCTTTCATAATAACATATTTTGTCATTTTTTTGTCATGACAGACTTCCTCACTGTGGACTCTCAGACACTCACTGTGAAGTTGTGGCCTCAGCTCTGAAGTCCAACCCCTCCCATCTGAGAGAGCTGGACCTGAGTTACAACTACCTGCAGGATTCAGGAGTGAAGCTGCTGTCTGCTGGACTGGAGAGTCCAAACTGTAGACTGGAGACTCTGAGGTCAGTTCACTGACTGTAGCTTATGTAGTTTGTACACACACTCTCTCCACTCTGGCTCTGCTCCAGATGGCTCTAGAGAGGGACGTTCACGTTTTCACGTCGGCCACCGTAGCTCTCCAACACGCTTGGTACACAGGAGAGGCTTCAGTTGGTTGTAATCTCCTTACGTCACCGTTAGATACCGCCAGATCCTACACACTGGATCTTTAACCACAGACTTTATTTCTGGCATCTAATTAAAGCCCATTGACTTCCAGACGAGGGAACAGGAAGTGCTAAAATACTAACTCATTTCTGGGTTTTAGGACTCATTCCTGTAGCGCTCTATTTGAACATGTCTAAAGGTGCAGCACTCTTCAACAAACACGTATTGCACCAACTTAAAGGCACATAAGTGATGATTATGAATGACACCATCTAATTAGAGGTTTCTATGGTTCTAAGTTATTCCCACGTTCTTTTTGACAGCAGATCTAACTGTGCTCTGTTTTCATGTCAGCATTGTCTAATTATTTGAAGCAAAAACCAAATAAATATTCTGCATCAGAAACCTCTTTGCAGGTTTATATTTTTTTTCAAGTCTATCTGATTACAATACTCACATGTTCATATGTACATTCAAAGAGTTATTGATGTCTGTCATCATTCCTTCTGTCTGTGAAGCATTACCCGTATAACCGGATTGTTACGAGATGAGGACTAAATCCAGAGTCTTGTTCTGTGTTAAATGACCTGTAAAGTTGATCTTAAACTAATTGGAGGCTTCAGCAGTCTGAGTTAGATGTATTAGGGCAAGGAAACTTGGAGGAAATCAAATATCACAATATTTTTGACCAAATACCTCGATATCGATATTACGACGATATTGTAGGATTGACCATTGGTGCTTTCACAAAATATTTACACAATGAGATTTTTGATAAATAATCATCAGTAATGTGGATCTCATGACAAAGTGTAAATGACAAATAATAGAACAGCTAGAGCAGTCTGGTAAATTCAGAAAATTACATCACTTTATTGAAATATAGCCTTTAAACAAAAGACAACACTTATACCATATCACGATATTACGATATCCAAAATCTAAGATGATATCTCGTCTCATATCACGATATCGATATAATATTGATATATTGCCCAGCCTTAGTATGTATCCAGTGAGTATGTTGTGTTTGACAGTTTCCTTGTTGAGCTGCAGGATTAGTAACACAAAGAGGGAATTTGGTACTAAAAAAATCGATTCACGAGTGTATCTCAATTTTTTTTTACGATTTTGAAAACGATTTTTTAATGCCAGAATCAATATATTTGCTCCATTTGAGTCTATGTGGAGATAGAAGGAAGTTACCGCTTTTATTGTTGTAGGCATGGCTAAAGCTGCATGCTAACTCTGTCACGGACAGGAAACGTTATTGTATCGCGGTAATGTGCGGTCAAGCCGGCCGTCGCTCTCATCTCCGTGGTCAAATGGGCCGACGCTAAATCTGTGGAGCACCCATAAACTGACATTTATGTTAAATGCATTCAGGAAGTAGACACACGGGACTACGTCCTGTTTTCAAAATAAGGTGTTAAGAAAGGGAACTGTATATACAAAATACCTTATATCGAAATAAGATTGATTGATTATATTCACCAGAAGTATAAAACATTACATGTCCCTTATAAATTAAAAAGAAAATAACACTTATTTTTGAGGGAAATGTCTTTATTCTTTATTGTTGTTGGAAATAATGTTATATAATAATATAATTATTATAATATAATAATTCCTGACAATGACTGATATATTTGACTTCAGAACATCTCTGACTACATACATGAGGGAAATCAAACATTCTTATTGTAGTAATTTAGATATTTTCCAAAGTAAAAGTCCCTAGAAGTGTATGATTCAACTTTTTCCCATGGTCTAGTGGTAAAAAAGTTAAAAGAAATCATAATAAATCGCAAAATCGAATCACAATACTTAAAAATCACAATATATATTGATTCGTGATAGTATTGAATCAGGAGATAGTTGAATCATCCAAGCCCTAGTAAACACTCATTTGATTTGTCGGACTCAGACTTCTGAATCTTCATATTAGTTTAGGTTGAACTTATGAAGTCATTTCTTACAGTGTAGTTGTGTTATGAAGGGACCACTTCACAGGAGGAATGATTACTGACAACAATAACTCTTTTAATGTACATATGACATGTGGCTGTTATTTATAGACACACTTGAACAAATGTGGACCTTTCCTGTAAATGAGATAAACCTACTAAGCTACCAGATACAGTGAGAAGAAGGCCATGTAATAAATGAAGTAAGGAAGTCCAACAAATCTGATTTAATATTGATCCTCTAATTCCAGACTTGACTGAGATCAGCAGCATGTTATTGATGTGTGTTGACATGAATAGGTGTATGAATGTTGTGGTGACATCTGGATGATGTCTGTAGAAGGCTGACATTATGATGATCCACAATAACACAATGACAAAGTCACTCTACTCATTTTAGGGAAAAGATCATTGATTCGGACATAGTAATGTTGAACTACACATTTAAAACCTGAACACATCTGTTTGGATTATTAAGTGATTTTTATCTTCATCATTTATTCTTTATTCAGATTGAGTTGGTGCAGGTTGTCAGAGATCAGCTGTGATTCTCTGGCCTCAGCTCTGAAGTCCAACCCCCCCCATCTGAGAAAGCTGGATCTGAGTAACAACTACAAGCTGCAGGATTCAGGAGTGAAGCTGCTGTGTGGTTTTCTGGAGAGTCCACACTGTAGACTGGAGACTCTGAGGTCAGTTCACTGATTCTCTGTTACTGTTATAGATCTTATATGTTTAATTAACAAATGAACCTGATTTATGTACAAACATAACTTACATCCATAAAGTTGTTAATGTCCTTTTCTTCATATTTTCATGTTTCTTGAGCTAAATTCAGTCTGCAGTCACTAAAGACTTGTGTTTCTTAAAGAAAGTGTAGAAAATGTCCAATGTTAGTTGTTAAAGTAAATTATTTTTTTATCATTGTTGCTAAATGGTCACATCTGGATACAGAAGATCCTCTGAACTAATATTTGTTTTAAATTGATCAAGTTTAGTTAATGAAGTAGAAATATTTCTCTGGTTTATGATTGTTTCAACGTATTCCACAAATAATGTCTGATCATTGATATTGATCCTTCAGCACACACACATAGATGAACACAGAGATCAGCAGCATGTTACTGATGTGTGTTGACATGAATAGGTGTATGAATGTTGTGGTGACATTTGGATGATGTCTGTAGAAGGCTGACATTATGATGATCCACAATAACACAATGACAAAGTCACTCTACTCATTTTAGGGAAAAGATAATTGATTAGGACATAGTAATGTTGAGCTACACATTTAAAACCTGAACACATCTGATTGGATTATAAAGTGATTTTTATCTTCATCATTTATTCTTTATTCAGATTGAGGCTCTGCAGTTTGTCAAAGATCAGCTGTGATTCTCTGGCCTCAGCTCTGAAGTCCAACCCCCCCCATCTGAGAGAGCTGGACCTGAGTAACAACAAACTGCAGGATTCAGAAGTGAAGCTGCTGTCTGATCTTGTGAAGAGTCCACACTGTAGACTGGAGACTCTGAGGTCAGTAGACAGTCGGAGTCGGTCCATGCTGGTTTCAGCAGTATTGTTGTGATGTGTTTCCTCAGTGAAGCTGTGAGAGGAGAACGGTGACACACACAGAGAGAGAGAACAGTCAGCCAATCACATCAACCAGAAGCTTGTTGTGATCATGTGTTCGAGTTTATGTGAAGAAGATGTTGTTGTTGTGTTCATGTCTCCAGGAAATAAAGCTAGATTACAGCTGAGGCATCACATCATGTATAGAGACAGTGTTCCTCATCCATCAAACTGTCGTACCATCAAATCAGATCAGAAAGTCTTTGTTCTCTCATTGATCAGTTCATCTTTGTCACAGCTCTGAGATCAGTCTGACTGAAGCCTCAAATCACTGGCTCTTATTTCATAGAACCATGGTTACATTTAGTAACCATGATGTGGTCTGGCCAAAGAGCTATTAAAGGAAGGTAACAGGATGAGGGTTTGGAGTTTTAGTGTCTTTTGTAACTCGTTCCAGTCACTAGGAGCAGCAAACTGGAAAGAGTGACGACCAGAGGAGGTGCAGACTTTAGGAACGACCACACTGATGAGTTTACTAGAAGATAAATTGCGGTTACTGTTGGAGATATTGAGTAGTGAGCGGCGATATGGAGGTTGGTTCTGCCAATGATAGTTTTATAAATGAACTGTGTGCTGCATCAGTGACTGACAGCTGATGAAGGGAGTCTCTGTAAACACTGATTCATGACTTCTGTTCTCTTCTTCTCTCATCAGCTGGAAGTGGTCTCCATCAGAGTGAGTGATCAGAAAAGTGGATGTGTTGAGAGGATCAGCCGTGTCCTGATAATCCACAGAGGTTCACCACCTGGACCTTTATTCATTCATATATTCTGAATCCAACATGCCTCTGCAGAATAGTTCAGTTTATGACAACATAACTGTAGATTAACACATTTAAATAGATCTTTCTGCTTTGCTTTCTGTCGCAGCTCCACCCTGTGGAACGATGGAGTTCTGCTGTTTATTTCCACATATTTCTAAATAATAGTGGAAGTTAATAAAGTTACTCTATTAAAACCAAGCCCTCAGGAAGAGTGCTGTGCCTTGATGCCCATTTTAGTAGTGGCCAAACGGCGGTACTACAACTTCTGTGTCCGTCACGTGATGGCATTGGGCCCAAAAAGACTTTTCCCCATAGACCTACATTGGGAAAGAGATGTCTGTAACTCAGAGGATAATTTTTTTAGGTAAATCAACTTCCCAGTATGAACACTCTAATAGTCCTTATTTAAATCATTAGGTCCTAAAAGTTATAAAACGCACTAATAGCTGAATCCAGAGTTATTTCCCTCCTCCGTTCATGTGAATGAGATCCAGACCGAGGCTGGAGCGAGGGCTGGGAGGCGGAGTTAAAGGAAACACTTCTGCTCCTGCTCTATGGGCCCAATGGATGAGGAAGATCACCGGATGATCCGGGTACTTTATCACTCGGCAGTCGATCCATTTTGGCTTCATGCTCCACTGAGCAACTCTCATAGGAATGAACGGGAGCCTCCGATGCTGTATCCAGTTCTCTTTATACATCCATGATTAAAACCAATAATAGCCATTTCTTATATTATAGAAGATAAATATTTTCTTGTAACAAACAGAAATAATTGGATAAAACCTGAATTCAGTCGAGGCTTCACTTCAGTTTCTAAACTGACTACAAACAGATTCAGTCTGGATTTTGATGTAAAGTCAGAACCTTTATATGTTATATAATGTTTGATGTAAAATAAACAAACAGAACTGATTAACATGCGTACTCTAGATTTTATATTCATTCATAATGTACATACAGGAAAATTCCAGTTTCATGTGACTCTGCTAGTTTTCACGTTAAATGACTGAACACAGACACAGAAAGTCCCCTTTTTCCCCTCAGTAATCCATGTTGAAGCGGTTGTTATCACCACCGTTCATGTTCTGTTGTTCTTCCTGGAGCTGCTTTCTGCCAGCAGATGTCACCGTTTCCTCTGTTGTACCCCAAAGGAGGTTTATCTGAATGGATGCAGTGAACACTGAACTGATGATGTGAATGCTTTCTTTCTGACTGACTTGGTTTTGTAAAAAAATAAGTGTCATCATAATGTAGTTAAACTTGATTTAAAATGATGGACCAGGATTTGAAATTAAACTCAGCAAACAAGTTGCACAAACGCCCACTTGGACTCAAGTATGACATGATTAGAGTTTGGTGGTCAAAGGTCAAAGTTCACTGTGACCTCACAAAACACATTTTTGGCCATAACTCAAGAATTCATCTGCTAATTATGACAATTTCACACAGATGTTTATTATGATAAAATGATGAAGTGATGACATTTTGGATAGACGTGGATGTAAACTGTAACTTGACTGGTTGAGGGAGGCAGACAACTGTGAGGCGCTAATTCTAGTTTTTTTCTTTTCATAGGGAAAACAAGTTTATTTATTTCATCAATGATTAAGTATTTTGAGTTAACTGACTTTAAAATAAGTTTGCTAACTTTGCGATATTAACAATAAAACGTAGCTAACGTTAGTGTTAACGGTCACTTTCATTTTTTAAATCTTAAACATGTTTCTGTGGTTTTCTGCCCTCATTTTAAGATGAACAAATATTCTGTTACTGCACTGGACAGTGAACTCATCATTGTAGTAAAGATGAGACTGCAGCTATTTTGTCATATTAGTATTCAACAACTGTCTTTGACAGAACCTCATTAACATCTTACACAATAAATCTAAGTTGACAGTGTTCCTCAGCAGGGAGAGAAAACTGCATGTTCACATGTTATAATAAGTGCAGGAGTATATTCTAGTATACTTTACAGTTCCAGTAGCTACAGGTTGTGCCTCTCATGTCTTACCTTTAAACTCAAGTCACAGAGCTAAGCAGACTATTTTCTGATAAAGTCCTTCATCAGCAACACTTGAAGCTGTTTGAAGACTCCACAAAGCCTCTTCTGAACATCTGAGCAAAATAAAAACACATTTTAATCAGTTTACCAAGTTGTGATTGTATTTCCAAATCCAGTTTGCTGTAAACGGCACGTCTCTGCTCTTTTTTGTAAAACACAAGCAAAACATTCAAACCTTTTGAATGATATTGGAATTGTATATTGGAAGAAACATCAATATAAAGAAATGTAACTCATATGATAATATACTACGTTTTAAAATTGTGCTTCACATTGTACTAATTGAGCAATAAAATGTCATTTCTGGCTACCATCTGTGTTTGGATTATGAAAAAGAGTTGCACAGTTGCAACTCAGGAAAATGGCTGAAATTATTTTTTATTGTGCAACAGAGAGAATAATTTTTCATCCAGATATTCAGAATAATTTTATTTGTACAAGTCTGTAAAAGAAAACAAAACAGAAAAACTACTTAAGTTTTATACTAAATAGATTTATTAACGTGATTTAAAGATAAAGATGAGATCTCTCCATTCCTACACCACCATGTTCTTGTTTGGTTGGCTTCGGCTGTGTTACTAGATTAGGTTTTACACCTTTCATTCACCACACAACCACTCATCCATTCAACTGATCACACTGATTCACACACCTCATCACCTCACTATGTTTTTTTGGGTTATTGTATGTTTAATTAACTTGTACACCTCTCTTGTCATGGCTCATGAGCCGGGTCATGACACTCATTAACACATCATGTTAAAAAGCACACACGCACACACACACACACACACACACACACGCACACACACACAATTCTTTAACCATGCATGGTGTGTCAGAAAACCATTGTTCCTGTGTGCTGCTTATGGCTTAAGTTAAAGTCACACCAAAGTACTTCCTATATTAGAATTTGATCCAGTCTTGTGAACACTTTGTTTAACCACCTTGTAAACACACACATTTTTTTTTTTCATGGGAATGAGAAAAATATGTAAAAAAGATAAATATATGAATTAAAGCTGAAGTAGGCGAGATTGGAGCAAATATGATTAAAAAAAGTTATTTTTATAAAACGGTCCCTATATCGTGACAGTAGTACATGAAACGGGTAATCTGAAAAAAATCATGTTCCTCTGTGTCCTCCGGTGTCCTCCGGTGTCCTCCGGTGTCCTCCGGTGTCCTCCGGTGTGCTCCGGTGTTCCTAACAGCATCTGAAAGATTTCACTTACCGGAGGAAAACAACTGATCTGAGGTCAGTGAGGAGATTGATTTTATGGTGTTGCATGTTTTCCAGTTTTATTATGGCATGGGTTTTTATATTTCATATCTGGTTTTACTGAGTTGCTTGTAGTAATTGGACTGTGGATCAAGGTGATGAACTGATGAGAAACAGCTGTGACGAACTGCTTCACACCCCTGACAGCTCCGGATTGGCAGACAGACGCTTGTTTTAAGTTGATTGTGGACAGGTGTGCAGCAGCTGGCTAAAGGGAGAGAATCGGCCAGGTTCCTCTTTCTCTCTGCAGCGTCGACGGACGGACGACGGTCCAGCAGAGCTGCAGGGCCGGAGCAGAAGAGCCGACGGCCTTAGGACCCCCCCGCCCCCCTCCCCTTCCCCTCATGATAAACTGAGACTTAAATACTCCCCTTTCTTTGATCTATTTATTACCCGCTGTGCCGTTGGACTTTAGCACCACCATTTTAAAGACTTATTGTAGTTTTATCTCCACGTCCCTGTTTTATCTGATCTTATTTATCTGTTTTATTGTGATAGTTTCAGCAGTTTAAATAAATCATTTAAAATGTTTATGGTGCTTCGGGTCCCTTCTTAACAGTGGAAACACTTTTCATTGCTGGTTTTTAAATAACAACCTGACACTTTTGGTGACATTACATGCTGTAATGTTCAAAAAACACATTATTTTCCTCACAGACGCTGTAATTGTGCTGTATCATCATCATTCATATGTCAACGTGAGGAACATACCCCAACATGAGGAACATACCTCGTCCATGGCCTCTGCAATGGCCATGTCTAGATGTTGATCGGAGATGCACTTTCTGACGAGTCCCCTGTCTAACCGGAACTGCCTCACGCTTCTTTCTGAAGATCCCCTCCGCACCCCCATCTCCACGATGAGATGGTTGGAAAGTTGCTGGTCCGAAAAAACATTTCCATACATTTGGTGTATGGTCTCCTCATGGGCCACCAAGCTAGCCATATTCACAATTGACACCTTACTAACACTTAGACTAGTACAACTATACCTTTCCCGGCTTGTTTCCTCCAGTGTCGACAGTGTGTGGGGGCTTATTTGTATTACTTTGAATAATGTGTAGTTCTATTTGAGACTGATGACAGTGTTAAATGTGAATTATACAGGATCGCTGATTCTGGAAACATATTGCTGTTTACTTTTTTTAATGTAAGTTTCTAATGCTTTAACCACCTCCATTGCATTAAGGTGGAGGAAGAACTCTCAGAGACAGATATCTCAAAACCTGGAAAAATACAACCCAA
Source organism: Sebastolobus alascanus (assembly GCA_916701645.2). Lineage (NCBI taxonomy): Eukaryota > Metazoa > Chordata > Actinopteri > Perciformes > Sebastidae > Sebastolobus > Sebastolobus alascanus. The sequence continues at coordinate 45,438 of CAKAOJ020001127.1, read as the reverse complement.
ACTATCTGACTGAACAACTACCACTAGAGGGAGATGAGGAGAGTTGGTTGCTTACAGTAACAGTGTTATTCATTTCAACCACACTTGTATTGCTCTGCTGATACTGAAATTGCATCCACATCTTGGCAGCACCCCAGAAAATATCTGTGTTCCATTTCCTAGATAGACGGTACATCCAAAAATCTTGCAGATGCATAAACAGAGTGATTACCTCTACCTTATTATTCTTGCATAGTGCTGTCAGCTGGAAAGGCACAAACAGCTCTACAAACTGTTTAATCTGTGCTGCACTCTAGTGGTGGATGTCCAATTCACAATGCTGGAGCAGAAGAATGCTGCACAGATAGGTTTTCCCTCTTGGTAAATGGTAAATGGACTTGCATTTACTGTGTATGCCATACAAGGTGCCAACCTGGCCATCAGCCATCAGGATCTAATCTAAATACTAATTCAGAAACCAATGGCACAGCCTTCAAGAGCAATTTGTGGTTCAGCATCTTGCCAAAGCACAATTTTACATGTGAACTGGCGGAGCCGGGGATCAAACGGCCGACCTCCCGATTGGTGGACGACGCAGTGTACCTCTGAGCCACAGCCGCCACTTTCAAATTTATCCAAAAATATCTTTTTGTATCTCACATGAAATTTTCACAATTAGCATATTTATCAAACTGGTCTTTTTATATAATCTTATATATACTGTATATATATACTGTATAAATATAAATATATATACCTTCGCTCCCCACGTGCATCAAAGAGCCTCGGGTCTGACCCTGTCTCCGGTTCACCGGTTTTCCTTCCTTGGACCACTTTTGGTCGGTCCTGACCACTGCAGACCGGGAACATCCCACAAGAGCTGCAGTTCTGGAGATGTTCTGACCCAGTCGTCTAGCCAGCACAATTTGGCCCTTGTCAAAGTCGCTCACATCCTTACGCTGGCCCATTTTTTCTGCTTCCAACACAAAGTTCAAAGTTCAAAATGTTCACTTGCTGTCTAATATACCCCCCCACTGCCAGGTGCCATTGTAACGAGATAATCCATGTTATTCACTTCACCTGTCAGTGGTCTTAATGTTGTTAATGTTATGGCTGATCGGTGTGTATATATATATATACATACACTTTTTGTACGTACACATAACAAGAATTCAGATAAAAAGTGGTAGTCATAAACTGTTTTGCTTTGTTGATCGAACAAGCCTGTCAGTTGAAGATGTGCTTGGCAGCTTGGTTTGACGCCACCTCTTGTCTGTTGTGAATTGGTGACTTTAACGTTTTCAAATCATCCAAAAGTGTGATAGTTGTACTGAAAGTCGAAATAATTGAAATTTGTGTTTAGTAAGTAAATGCTTGTGTTGAAAGCATGAGGGCAAAATACCGTGATACAACAGGGTTGGGTCGTGTCAAGATACCACACACACACACACACACACACACACACACACACACACACACACACACACATACTCAGATAAACTCACCTGACTTCCTGTAAATGGAGAGGGGAGGAGCAAAACTTAGCAGGTGATCCAGGTACATGAACAGGAAGGGAACCCTGATCCTTAAAGTGTTCAATGAGTCAACAAAGCAGAAGGATGAAGACTTAAGACTGAGGCTAGGTGAGTGTTAATCCAACATTTTATTATTTCACTGTTAAAGTCTCTTTTAGTCAGTTTTCTCCCTGTGGACTGTAGAGGAGAGAAATGTTAGAATGAACTCAACAGTTTGATTCATCTGTGAACTCAAAGTCATGACTGGCTGAATAATAATCATTAAACCTGCTGTAACCCAAGAAAACAAGCAGATATTTAAAGAAAAGTGACCAGTTGGAGTGCTGAGTGGGTTTATTATACTGTGTGTGTGTGTGTGTGTGTGTGTGTGTGTCTGTGTGTGTGTGTGTGTGTGTCTGTGTGTGTGTGTTACTTCCTGTTCTCTCAGTCTTGCCTGTGACTCTTGTACAAACTTGTTTCCTTTACATGTTCTGAACTCACAGTCAGTGTCCCTGTTTTACCTCTCAGACTGACTTCAGATCAGAAAATGAGTGATTGTGTGGAGGAAGAGGAGGACAGAGCAGAGTCTCTAGTCTCCGTCTGTTTGTCTATGGAGAGTGACCGGTCCAAAGGTTGTCCTCTACTCTACAGTAATGAACCTGAATCCTCAAAGTCAAAGTAAGAGACTGTTTTTACTGTAAGCTGACCTGGTGGACGATGATGCATTGAGGATGAAGACAAAATGTTCTGCTAAAAGATTTATATTCCTCAAAATGCAGCTTCATGTTGTATTAATTGATTAAGATGTGTCATTTCTGGCTACCATCTATGTTAGGATAATGAAAAAGAGTTGCAACTCAGGAAAATGGCTTAAATATTTTTTTATTATGCAACAGACAATATTTTTTTCTTTCAGATGTTCAGAAGAATCTTAGTCATATAATTCTGAAAAAAAAACAGAAATATTACAGAAAAAGCACATTAGTTTTTAATCAAATTGATTTAAACATAAAAATTAGATAACATCTGACCAAAACTTATTTTAATTCAACCTGTTCAAGCCAAAAGAGATTCTCATAACACACCGTGTTAAAAAGCTGATTTGTGTGAGCAACACACACACGCCCTCATAGATAAACTCAAAGGTCAAAGATTTCCTGTAAATGAATAACAGAGCGGAAAGATGAAGACTGTAGACTGAAGCAGGGTGGTGGTGGGGCAGCTAAACTGAAATATTTGTAACGATTGTGCATTTTGCGATAGAAGCAACAAATTTGGCACAGATGTCGGTTTTTATGTTATGAAAAGATATAGATATCGGGGCACTGCAAATTTGGCCCCCGGGGGCCGTGGCAGCCATTTTTCTAAATGGCCGCCAAATAGGCGCTAAATATTCCAAAATGTTTTAGAATATTTTCATTAGCCGTAAAATTGACAGAGATATTGCTGGACAAAGGTCTGGGTCACCAGTAACTTCTAATCACAGTTAAACCGATGCTGAACTTTGGTAGAACTTTGGGTTGTATTGCTAAGGTATTGAGGTTAGAAGTGGTCTAAATAATGAGGTGACCAGCAGTTTAAGACACACAGCATGTAACACTGGTGTCTTTGGTGTTCCTTGTTTGAATAGAATAATATCAATTTTTTAAAAATGGCCGTTGTTCCCCTTTAATAAACAAACTTCAGCCAGATCACTAAATGTTTAATAAAACAGTCAGATAGGAAAAGCAGCCAATTCTTGTTTATTAAAGCAGGAGAGTTAAAATAAAGGAACATTTTCATTACAGACTGAATGCTGAATTCAAACAGAAAAGTACTAACACTTTAACTCTTCTCTGTGACCATCTGAGCTTCAGTGTCGGCCAAGTCTTGATATTTTTCACCAACAATCAACAAATCATTTTATTTCTAAAGTAATGTCTCCACAGAGAGAAGAAGAGGAGTCATATTTCTGTGGAGGAGCTGCTGTCCAGATCTAGAACAAGACCTGGACCTCAGACAGCCATTCAGACCGGAACAAAACCTGGACCTCAGACAGCCAGTCAGACCAGCACTGTACAAAGTAAGACTGTAGATCGGTCTGATGATGTCTTCATGTCTGGAAACAGGACTTGTTGTTTTAATACACTGACTGTTGTTGTGACAACCGTTTAAGATCTGCTCCATCATACATATCTGCTCTGTATTACTTGTACTTTGTTCTCCTTTGAGAGAAAATCTACACCCAAAAGAAATAATTTAATATTTTTATGTTTTGTTTTTATGATAGCACTCCGTCTTTGCATTAACCAATCGAATGATGTTTGTTTTCCATCTGCATAGATGAAGATGGAGAACTAAACTCTGTGTAAAGCAACAACATCACTGTTCTATCACAGACAGACAGTTCTGACTACAGCCAGACAGCAGCCTGAGACACAACAAGAGCCACAGACTATGAACAACAGCCCACATTATCTTTCCAGCTAAAGTCTCCTTCTCTAACTTACAAACACACGTCTGGTCCTGCAGAGCGACATTTTGAACAAGCGACCAAACAAACACCCACTGAGGAAAGGTGCACTGCTAACGTCAGTTTTCAGGCTACAGTAGAGGGCTAATTAGCTAGTCAGTTGCAGCACATTAAACATCTTAAAAAGTGTTATGATATAATATCTAATATCAACATTGGTTAGTTTAGATGTTTAACAGGTTCCTGTCACTTCTGTTCCTCTGCTAACAAAACACTGTCTCCACTCAGCTTGTAAGTTTCAGATTTCAGCACTTTGTTTACTTTGTTTTTTGCTGTTTAACAGCCTTCCTTATTGTGCCAAGACATGAATACATGCACTTCTACTGCAGGAAAAACTGAGCTGAGCTGTAGTCACATCAGAGGTTGATTTATTTACTGCTGAAAACTCAACATTTCCTTCTGCTAACATAATAGTCCTCCACCAGCGGGGGGCTTTTATTTTGAAGCATCTATAGGAAATGCTGTAGGGATTTGGTAGGAACAGGCTTGGTTATTAGCAAATATTAATTATTAATATGAATACAATTATTGGTATTAATACAATTATTAATAAGCATTATTAATAACGGGGCACCACCCTGGAATCAGGGACCAATAACCAAACCATTGATACATTCTCAAAGGATTGTTCACTCAAAATGCAGTATTTAAACACTACTTTACAATTATTAGGTGAACGGTGAAGGGGTGACTCCGAGCACTGACTCTCACAACCAGCTGTTTACTTGTTTCTTTGAAGAAGGAAGGTTAAACGCGCTTCAGCTGCCTCACAAGGAATAGTAGGCCTGTCCGGTGCTCACAGAATAGGGCAATCTTGTAACAGGAGAGATTTCAGAGAGCAGGTCCAAAGCACACTGGAGCACACCGATTAATGGCAGTAAACTTTATTAAAGACTAACGTTTCGACGCCAACTGCGTATTTATCACTATTATTGCAATTATTTTTGATATATGTACATGGATGCAGTCACTGAAACTGCTATTTATGATATACTGTATGATTGTTTACCTGCCTACATGCAGCTTATTGTTCCCTCCCCCCATTTTGTCCAGCCTATGCTGAATCAGTTCCCAACTAGGGGACGCTACTTAAGTGGATGTGAGTCTCAGATCTGTTTGACTCTGATGAAGATGCAGTTTGCGTCGAAACGTCAGTCTTTAATAAAGTTTACTGCCTGAAATCCGTGTGCTCCGGTGTGCTTTGGACCTGCTCTCTGAAGTCTCTCCTGTTATAATAGGCTTCTTTGTTTCGTCATAAACTTTTTTTCTCTCTTTCAGCAGATAGGGTTCTGCAGAAGGTTGTAGATGAACATAAGATCAGTCTGAGGAGGAGATGTGAACGTGTGACTGAAGGAAGTGATGAAACAGGAAGTGGAACCCTCCTCAACAGGATCTACACTGAGCTCTACATCACAGAGGGACAGAGTGAAGAGGTTAATACTCAACATGAGGTGAGGCAGCTTGAGACAGCTTCCAAGAAGAAGACCCTCCATGACGCTCCAATCAAGTGCCACGACATCTTTAAAGCCTTACCTGACCAACAGGGACACAACATCAGAGTCGTTCTGACGAACGGCGTCGCTGGCGTTGGAAAAACCTTCTCAGTGCAGAAGTTCACTCTGGACTGGGCAGATGGCTTGGAAAACCAAGATGTCGGTCTGGTGGTTCTGCTTTCGTTCAGGGAGCTGAACTTGATCAGAGATGAGCAGTACAGTCTTCCCACTCTGCTCCATGTTTTCCATCCAACATTACAGAAGGTCACAGCAGAGAAGCTCGCTGTCTGTAAAGTTCTGTTCATCTTTGACGGCCTGGATGAAAGCAGACTTTCACTGGAGTTCAAGAACAAGAAGGTTGTGTCTGATGTCACCCAGAAGTCATCAGTCAACGTGCTGTTGACAAACCTCATCCAGGGGAATCTGCTTCCATCAGCTCTCGTCTGGATAACTTCCCGACCTGCAGCAGCCAATCAGATCCCTCCTGCATGTGTTGACAGGGTAACAGAAGTACGAGGCTTCACTGACGCCCAGAAGGAGGAGTACTTCAGGAGGAGAGTCAGTGATGAAGAGCTGTCCAGCAGAATCATCTCACACATCAAGACATCAGGAGCCTCCACATCATGTGTCTAATCCCAGTCTTCTGCTGGATCACTGCTACAGTTCTGGACCACATGTTGACTACAGACCAGAGAGGAGAGCTGCCCAAGACCCTGACTGACATGTACTCACACTTCCTGTTGGTTCAGACAAAGAGGAAGAAGCAGAAGTTTGGTGAGGGACATGAGACGAGTCCACAGGAGCTGACGGAGGCTGACAGGGAAGTTCTTCTGAAGCTGGGGAGGCTGGCGTTTGAACAGCTGGAGAAAGGAAACATCATGTTCTACCAAGAAGACCTTGAGCGGTATGGTCTTGATGTCACAGAGGCCTCGGTGTACTCAGGAGTTTGTACAGAGATCTTCAAAAGAGAGTGTGTGATCTTCCAGAAAACAGTCTACAGCTTTGTTCATCTGAGCATTCAGGAGTTTCTGGCTGCAGTCTACATGTTGCACTGTTACACAGACAGCAACACAAAGGTACTGAAGGACTTCCTGGGAGAAGGATATGTTTACTCAACCCTGGATGTCTTCCTGAAGAGAGCCATGGAGAAATCCCTGAGGAGTAAAAATGGCCACCTGGACCTGTTTGTTCGCTTCCTTCATGGCCTCTCTCTGGAGTCCAACCAGAGGCTCTTAGGAGGTCTGCTGGGTCAGACAGACAACAGTCCAGAAATCATCCAGAGAATCATCAACAACCTGAAGGAGATGAACAGATATGATACCAAAACCTCTCCTGACAGAAGTATCAACATCTTCCACTGTCTGACGGAGATGAACGACCACTCGTATATCAGGAGATCCAAGAGTTCCTGAAGTCAGAGAACAGATCAGAGAAGAATCTCTCTTTGATCCACTGCTCAGCTCTGGGCTACATGCTGCAGATGTCAGAGGAGGTTCTGGATGAGTTGGACCTGAACAAGTACAAAACAACACCACAGGGACGACTGAGACTGATTCCAGCTGTGAGGAACTGCAAAAAGGCTCTGTAAGTCCAGATGTGATTAACTCTATAGATCAATGTAGATTACTAGTTTAGTTCTTCAAATATAAACACTATAAAATTATTCTTAAAATATAATATTCTTATAAGTGTTCCACGTGTTTATTACATAAATATGTCAGTTGTATTTTGTCACAGATGTTCTTGAGCTGTTTTAAATGTTGAGTTAAAAATGTTTCAGTAGTTTGTGATTCTAGCTGTCAAGTTAATGAACACTTATTCTATTTATTTCTAATAATTGTTACATTTTACAGTTTTTTCTTATTTATCTTTATTATTATTTATCTAACTGGGGGTACGTCTCCTGGTGCTGCCGCACACTCTACTCCCGGCAAAGCAACGAGGAGGACGAGGCGGGGTCGCGAGTCGATTTCTCGTTTCTGTTTCTTCTAATTTAATACAGACAGTGCAGTGTCTGTTCAGAGCATGTCTGTTCAGGACGGACCGAATGCTTGTAGCTTTCTCGAGAACCGCTCGTACAAACAACTTCACACTCGACATTGTGTTTCCTTGGGTCCTGAGCAATACACCTGCCAGACATAGTTGCGTCACACACCCAAGTCACGGCTACTCACGGTTAGGAACACCGGTGAAATACACTCTGTTTCACAGTAAAAAACAGACCCCGGGAGCTGTTACTCACAGTCAGAAACATCAGTGAAATACACTTAGCGGAGGGTAATTTCCAAATATGTGTATTAGTTGCTTGCTTTGACATAACCACCGTGGTTATAAAGTAGAGCATGGATTTAATTATCGGAGGTATTTTCCTGGAGGTAACGTTATTAGTGTTATTTGTTAGTATCAAGTCTGACACCGGAAATACTGTCTTACTCACGGGGAAAAACACACAAAGGTCACAGCTTACTCACGATCACACCAGTGAAATACAATAGAAGAGTTTGGTTGTAAAGTGAACTGCAGTCAATGAGCCGCGGTCTGCCCGCTGTGGACGACATGCTGGACTCAGTCTGCCGAGCCCTGAAGCCCCGCCTCCGCCGCTGTACAGAGCGCCGGTCGCTTGTTTATTCAAAGTTTAATACTATTGCACCAAATTTGACAATGCACTGCCTTGGGTCCCTAGCAATACTCCCACCAAGTGTGAAGTTGAGTGGATGATAGTGTTGTCACGATACCAAAATTCTGACTTTGATACGATATCCTGCCTAAATATCTCGATTCCGATACTGAAACGATACTTAGGCAAAAATCTAAAACATCAGGAAAAGTAATGGAATAAGAGATGACAGAATATAGAACCTAAAACTATTTTTTTATTAATTAAAAATATTCAAATGTAACAATTTTTTCATTAAAAAATATGAAATGGTATGCAGTAATCTGATGTCCCCTATACTTAAGTTTATGTGATTTCTTTGATAGTTCATTTTATATTTGCATTATTTTATAATGCAAACATATTTACATCTCATCTGTATTCTTATTTCTATTTTTCTTATAGCTATCTATGTTTTTTTTATATATTTTTATTCTATAACGGAACAATTGTAATTTCCCCCGGGGATCAATAAAGTATTCATCACTGATTAAACAGCGTTTAATACGTGTTTTCTTTTTTAACAAATCCCCCGTCGGTGCATGAGTAACAGTTCAGGCGAAGAGTGAAGAGTGTAGCAGCACGGAAGACGACGAGAGGCATCCAAAACAAAAACCTAGAAAACGATCATAAATTCAGATGAAGTTCTGTGAGAAGTTGATAGGATAAAAGCTGCTAAAATCAGAAAAACACCACAGTAACTGTAGAAAGAGCTGTGTTGTGTGAAGTGGTGTGAGGGAAGAGAAGAGTCACTCTCGCCGGACTGCTTTTCCTCTCGTCCATTCCACGTTACAGAGAAACGCGGTAAAAATAATACTTTAACACGTTACAGACACAGGGTAAAATAATACTTTAACACGTTACAGAGACACACAGTAAATAATACTTTAACACGTTACAGAGACACACGTTAAAATAATACTTTAACACGTTACAGAGAGACACGGTAAAATAATACTTTAACACGTTACAGAGACACACGGTTAAATAATACTTTAACACGTTACAGAGACACACGGTAAAATAATACTTTAACACGTTACAGAGACACACAGTAAAATAATACTTTAACACACAGACAGACACACAGACAGAGATTCCTTGTTTATAGTTAGATAAACAAACTATCCAAACGCACACAGACCCTGGATGTATTATTGACGAGCCCTCGGTGCAGCTCTACTTCTTGGTCCTCTCATGTTGGACTGAGGGCAGACTGGATGCTACAGAGACTCACTATCACATCTCGAGGTACAATAGGATAGTACAACAAGAAAGTTAGGGCCGGACCTTGCTGGTCGGCAGTAGATATCTCTGCAGCACGATACATTGATGTATTTGTCATTACCTCAAAACTGTTACCTCTTCATATTCATTTAATAATGTTAATTTTTTAATGTTTTAAACAAAAATTCTGGCCAGATCTTACATGTTGCACCTTTAAAGAACCTGGATCAAAAAAAAAACTAATTTCTGTTGCCTCCACATTGATTTCCACTGTATTTATTCTATTTTGTAACTGCTCTGTATATATTCTGTTTGTATGTCTTTGAAGCACTTTGTAAAGTTATTTTTGAAAAGTGCTGTATAGATGGATTCTTTTTTATTACTATTGTTCTTCTTCTTCTTCTTCTTCTTATTATTATTGGTTGAGTATGTAACTTAGCTGAAGTGACAATTATGGGGTAATGTTGAATGCTATGCTAACAGTGATTTGGTAGCACAAGTGGAGAATATTCATCAAGTCAGTGAACTGATCAGTAATGTCAGTTGCACAACAACATCAATCTAAAGTTTTAACATTACCATTAGCTTGGTTGTGCCAGTGTAAAATATTTCAAACCGGTTTGATATTAAGCCAAACACCGGACCGGACTGGTGTACCGAATTTTACCACGAGGTGTCGCACTTGACTCAGCAGCCGCAGAGAGCCCATGAATGAGAGTGGAGCGCCAATAAACACTACAGAAGAAGAAGAAACGGCACCACATTACAACTTACCTTGTGTGTTTTTTTTTTCATGTTGCCAGCCTCGGCTCACGGCCTGTCGGAGGCTAGTGGCTCTGTTATTCTGTTTATAAACAAACATAATATCATAATATTACGTTAATCACGTTGTCATATTGCTTATTAGTAATGCAATACAGGCTGGATTTAGCACTGTGACTGTTGGATACTTTTTAATTTGCCAGAATGTGGTCAATGACAAATGTTGGTTCAGCCGGTTAGCATAAAATCAAACCGGTTTAAGCTCGTACACCGAACCGGACCGGACCAGCAAAACCGAAAATCGACCCAACTCTAGCATTAGCCAACGTAAACGACTGGTCATACGAGACAAAGCTTGTCGTTTTAAAACCCTGAGTGTGTTGATCCAGCAATGGTGCATTTTATTGCTCATGAAGTCAAGTTTGTGTTCCATCATCTTGTTTTAAGTCTTTCCTTTTATTCTGTTACTCACAGAAGGAAACTCAGGTGTTTCTCTCTCTTGTTGCTGTAGAGAAGAGTAGTAACAGGAAATACACAGCTTCCACCAATAACAGCGGTCTGATGAATATATATCAGCAGAATGGTAGAATTCAGACTTTTTAAGAGATCTTATACACACCAAAGATCAATGTTATGTTTTTAATGCTGATACACTGATAACATCTTTCTGATCATATTATGTTGAAAATAATGCAACCTTATTGATTCTTTAATTGTGTTTGTGAGCTGAATACGTTTGATGCTCAGAAAAGACTGTTCATGGCAAAACACCATGCAGTCATCAAAATATCTAATTATATGAATGTTTAATTATGTACAGGTCCAATATTATTACGTGATTTGTTTAATTTCTCTACCGTTTGGTTTATGGACGTGAACCTGAAAGCAGCAGGTAGCAGCAAAGAGAGGTCAACTTTATCAACTCTATTATTATTACTTATTCACTGAGTTTTAATCTGCTTTTCTAATCAAGAAGGCCTCATGCTGACTTTGTGGAGACAGACCTGCGATCAGATCACACTGACAGACTGGACATTAGGGAAGCCTCAATGTAACTACATGTTCTCTCTCTTCATCTGCAAGATTAAAGAAAAACAAAGGTTAAAAGTCTGCAGGTTTGAGAGAGAGTGATGAGAATTATTGTTTCATGTCAAACAGTGAGATTAGCTGAACCACTGATGTGAGGAGTAAATGTTGATCAAAGAAGTATATATCAAACTGTTTAGTCATCAAATGCATGAAGTAAATATAAACTGTCCTCTTTCATAATAACATATTTGTTTTTTTTGTCATCACAGACTTGGACTCTGTGGACTCTCAGATACTCACTGTGAAGTTGTGGCCTCAGCTCTGAAGTCCAACCCCTCCCATCTGAGAGAGCTGGACATGAGTAACAACTACCTGCAGGATTCAGGAGTGAAGCTGCTGTTTGCTGGACTGGAGAGTCCAAACTGCAGACTGGAGACTCTGAGGTCAGTTCACTGACTGTAGCTTATGTAGTTTGTACACACACTCTCTCCACACTGGCTCTGCTCCAGATGGCTCTAGAGAGGGACGTTCACGCTTTCACGCCTTACGTCACTGCTAGATACCGCCAGATCCTACACACTGGACCTTTAACCACCTTATTAGACCTTATTTCAGGCATCTAACAAAAAACCCATTGACTTCCAGACGCATTTCTGGTTTTAGGACTCATTCCTGTAGCGCTCTATTTGAACATGTCTAAAGGTGCAGCACTCTTCAACAAACATGTATTGCACCAACTTAAAGGATCATAAGTGATGATTATGAACGAAACCATCTAAATAGAGGTTTCTATGGTTCTATGTTATTCCCACGTTCTTTTTGACAGCAGATCTAACTGTGCTCTGTTTTCATGTCAGCATTGTCTAATTATTTGAAGCAAAAACCAAATAAATATTCTGCATCAGAAACCTCTTTGCGGGTTCATATTTTTTTCCAGTCTATCTGAATACAATACTCACATGTTCATATGTACATTCAAACAGTTATTGATGTCTGTCATCATTCCTTCTGTCTGTGAAGCAATCCCCGTATAACCTGAGTGTTACGAGATGAGGACTAAATCCACAGTCTTGTTCTATTAAAATGACAGGTAAAGTTAATCTCCAACTAATCGGAGGCTTCAGCAGTCTGAGTTAGATGTATTAGGGCTGGGTGACTTGGAGGAAATCAAATATCATAATATTTTTGACCAAATACTTCGATATCGATATTGCGACGATATTGTAGGATTGACCATTGGTGCTTTCACAAAATATTTACACAATGAGATTTTTGATAAATAATCATCAGTAATGTGGATCTCATGACAAAGTGTAAATGACAAATAATAGAACAGCTAGAACAGTCTGGTAAGTTCAGAAATTACGTCACTTTATTGAAATGTAGCCTTTAAACAAAAGACAACACTTATACCATATCACGATATTACGATATCCAAAATCTAAGATGATATCTCGTCTCATATCACGATATTGATATAATATTGATATATTGCCCAGCCTTAGTATGTATCCAGTGAGTATGTTGTGTTTGACAGTTTCCTTGTTGAGCTGCAGGATTAGTAACACAAAGAGGGAATTTGGTACTAAAAAAATCGATTCACGAATGTATCTCAATTTTTTTTGCGATTTTTTTAATACCAGAATCGATATATTTGCTCCATTTGAGTCTATGTGGAGATAGAAGGAAGTTACCGCTTTTATTGTTGTAGTCATGGCTAAAGCTGCATGCTAACTCTGTCACGGACAGGAAACGTTATCGTATCGCGATAATGTGCGGTCAAGCCGGCCGTCACTCACATCTCCGTGGTCGAATGGGCCGACGCTTCAACTGTAGAGCACCCATATACTGACATTTATGTTAAATGCATTGAAACGGCCCCGATGGAGCTGACCATGGATGTATAAAGAGAACGGAGCTGACGGGAGAGCTAGAGACCACCTTGGAGAAGTTAGAGGAAGTAGACAAGTGGGACTATGTACTGTTTTCAGAATAAGGTGTTAACAAAGGGAACCTGTATATACAAAATACATCAATGGATTTAAGATTGATTGACTATATTCACCAGAAGTATAAAACATTACATGTCCCTTATAAATTAAAAAGAAAATACCACTAATTTGTGAGGGAAATGTCTTTATTTTTTTATTGTTGTTGGAAAAAAAGTAATAAATAATTCATGACAATGTCTGATATATTGACTTCAGAACATCTTTGACTACATACATGCGGGAAATCAAACATTCTTACTGTAGTAATTTAGATATTTTCCAAAGTAAAAGTCCCTAGAAGTGTATGATTCAACTTTTTCCCCATGGTCTAGTGGTAAAAAAGTTAAAAGAAATCATAATAAATCGCAAAATCGAATGACATTACTTAAAAATCACAATATATATTGGATCGTGATAGTATAGAATCAGGAGATAGTTAAATCGTCCCAGCCCTAGTAAACACTCATTTGATTTGTCGGACTCAGACTGCTGAATCTTCATATTAGTTTAGGTTGAACTTATGAAGTCATTTCTTACAGTGTAGTTGTATTATGAAGGGACCACTTCACAGGAGGAATGATTACTGACACCAATAACTCTTTTAATGTACATATGACATGTGGCTGTTGTTTATAGACACACTTGAACAGATGTGGACCTTTCTGTAAATAAAATAAACCTGTTAAGCTACCAGATACAGTGAGAAGAAGGCCATGTAACAAATGAAGTATGAAGTCCAACAAGTCTGATTTAATATTGATCCTATAATTCCAGACTTGACTGAGATCAGCAGCATGTTATTGATGTGTGTTGACATGAATAGGTGTATGAATGTTGTGGTGACATCTGGATGATGTCTGTAGAAGGCTGACATTATGATGATCCACAACAACACAATGACAACGTCACTCTACTCATTTTAGGGAAAAGATCATTGATTAGGACATAGTAATGTTGAGCTACAAATTTAAAACCTGAACACATCTGATTGGATTATAAAGTGATTTTTATCTTCATCATTTATTCTTTATTCAGATTGAGGGGCTGCAGTTTGTCAGAGATCAGCTGTGATTCTCTGGCCTCAGCTCTGAAGTCCAACCCCTCCCATCTGAGAGAGCTGGATCTGAGTAACAACAACAAGCTTCAGTATTCAGGAGTGAAGCTGCTGTGTGGTTTTCTGGAGAGTCCACACTGTAGACTGGAGACTCTGAGGTCAGTTCACTGACTCTCTGTTACTGTTATAGATCTTATATTTTTAATCAACAATTGAACCTAATTTATGTACGAACATAACTTACATCCATAAAGTTGTTAATGTCCTTTTGTTCATATTTTCATGTTTCTTGAACTAAATTTAGACTGCAGTCACAAAAGACTTGTGTTTCTTAAAGAAAGTGTAGAAAATGTCCACTGTTAGTTGTTAAAGTAAATGAATGTTTATCATTGTTGGTAAATGGTAACATCTGGATACAGAAGATCCTCTGAACTAATATTTTGTTTTAAATTGATCCAGTTTAGTTAATGAAGTAGAAATGTTTCTCTGGTTTCTGATTGTTTCAACGTGTTCCACAAATAATGTCTGATCATTGATATTGATCCTTCAGCACACAAACATAGATGAACACATAGATCAGCAGCATGTTATTGATGTGTGTTGACATGAATAGGTGTATGAATGTTGTGGTGACATCTGGATGATGTCTGTAGAAGGCTGACATTATGATGATCCACAATAACACAATGACAAAGTCACTCTACTCATTTTAGGGAAAAGATAATTGATTAGGCCATAGTAATATTGAGCTACACATTTAAAACCTGAACACATCTGATTGGATTATAAAGTGATTTTTATCTTCATCATTTATTCTTTATTCAGATTGAGGCTCTGCAGTTTGTCAAAGATCAGCTGTGATTCTCTGGGCTCAGCTCTGAAGTCCAACCCCTCCCATCTGAGAGAGCTGGATCTGTACTACAACAACCTGAAGGATTCAGATGTGAAGCTGCTGTCTGATCTGGTGAAGAGTCCACACTATAGACTGGAGACTCTGCAGTAAGTAGACAGTTGGAGTCGGTCCATGCTGGTTTCAGCAGTATTGTTGTGATGTGTTTCCTCAGTGAAGCTGTGAGAGGAGAACGGTGACACACAGAGAGAGAGAACAGTCAGCCAATCAGATCAGCCAGAAGCTTGTTGTTATCATGTGTTAGAGTTGATGTGAAGAAAATGTTGTTGTTGTGTTCATGTCTCCAGGAAATAAAGCTGGATTACAGCTGACAGTATCACATCATGTAAAGAGACAGTGGTCCTCATACATCAAACTGTCGTACCATCAAATCTGATCAGAACGTGTGTTTTCTCTCATTGATCAGTTCATCTTTGTCACAGAGATCAGTCTGACTGAAGCCTCAAATCACTGGCTCTTATTTCATAGAGCCATGGTTACATTTAGTAACCATGATGTGGTCTGGCCAAAGAGCTATTAAAGGAGGGTAACAGGATGAGGGTGTGGAGTTTTAGTGTCTTTAGTAACTCATTCCAGTCACTAGGAGCAGCAAACTGGAAAGAGTGACGACCAGAGGAGGTGCAGACTTTAGGAACGACCAGACTGATGAGTTTACTAGAAGATAAATAGCTGTTACTGTTGGAGATATTGAGTAGTGAGCAGAGATATGGAGGTTGGTTCTGCCAATGATAGTTTTATAAATGAACTGTGTGCTGCATCAGTGACTGACAGCTGATGAAGGGAGTCTCTGTAAACACTGATTCATGACTTCTGTTCTCTTCTTCTCTCATCAGATGGGAGTATTGATCTCGGTCAGAGTGAGTGATCAGAAAAGTGGATGTGTTGAGAGGATCAGCCGTGTCCTGATGATCGCAGCTCCACCCTGTGGAACGATGGAGTTCTGCTGTTTATTTCTAAATTTCTAAATAATAGTGTAAGTTAATAAAGTTACTCTATTAAAACCAAGCCCTCAGGAAGAGGGTCGGGCTTTGATGCCCATTTTCGTAGTGGCCAAACGGCGGTACTACAACTTTCGTGTCCGTCACGTGATGCCATTGGGCCCAAAAATACTTTTCCCCATAGACTTACATAATGAAAGAGACTTCTGTAACTCAGAGGATCATTTTTTTTTTTAGGTAAATCAACTTCCCAGCATGAACACTCTAATAGCCCTTATTTAAATCATTAGGTCCTAAAAGTTGTAAAATGCACTAATAGCTGAATCCAGAGTTATTTCCCTCCTCCGTTTATGTGAATGAGATCCAGACCGAGGCTGGAGCGAGGGCTGGGAGGAGGAGGTTAAAGGAAACACTATTGCTCCTGCTCTATGGGCCCAGTGGATGAGGAAGATCATCGGATGATCCGGGTACTTTATCACTCGGCAGTCGATCCATTTTGGCTTCATGCTCCACTGAGACACTCTCATAGGAATGAAGGGGAGCCTCCGACGCTGTATCCTGTTCTCTTTATACATCCATGATTAAAACCAAGAATAGCCATTTCTTATATTATAGAAGATAAATATTTGCTTGTAACAAACAGAAATAATTAGATAAAACCTGAATTCAGTCGAGGCTTCACTTCAGTTTCTAAACTGACTACAAACAGATTACGTCTGGATTTTGTTGTAAAGTCAGAACCTTCATATTTTATATAATGTTTGATGTAAGATAAACAAACAGAACTGATTAACATGCGTACTCTAGATTTTATATTCACTAATCATGTACATACAGGAAAATTCCAGTTTCATGTGACTCTGCTAGTT
Organism: Sebastolobus alascanus; assembly: GCA_916701645.2. Classification (NCBI taxonomy): domain Eukaryota; kingdom Metazoa; phylum Chordata; class Actinopteri; order Perciformes; family Sebastidae; genus Sebastolobus; species Sebastolobus alascanus. Next base: position 28,504 of record CAKAOJ020001127.1, on the reverse strand, counting down.
TTCACCTTTAATGACTGAACACAGACACAGAAAGTCCCCTTTTTCCCCTCAGTAATCCATGTTGAAGCGGTTGTTATCACCACCGTTCATTTTCTGTTGTTCCTGCTGGAGCTGCTTTCTGCCAGCAGATGTCACCGTTCCCTCTGTTTTACCCTAAAGGAGATTTATCTGAATGGATGCAGTGAACACTGAACTGATGATGTGAATGCTTTCTTTCTGACTGACTTTGTTTTGTAAAAATTAAGTGTCATCATAATGTAGTTAAACTTGTTTTAAAATGATGGAAACTGGATTTGAAATTAAACTCAGCAAACAAGTTGCACAAACGTCCACTTGGACTCGAGTATGAACTGGTTAGAGTTTGGTGGTCAAAGGTCAAAGGTCACTGTGACCTCACAAAACACATTTTTGTCCATAACTCAAGAATTCATCTGCTAATTATGACAATTTCACACAGATGTTCATTATGATAAAATGATGAAGTGATGACATTTTGGACAGATGTGGATGTAAACTGTAACTTGACTGGTTGGGGGAGGCAGACAACCGTGAGGCGCTAATTCTTGTTTTTTCTCTTCGAAGGGAAAACAAGTTTATTTACTTCATCAATGATTAAGTATTGTGAGTTAATTAATTTTAAAATAAGTTAGCTAACTTTGCGATATTAACAAAGAAACGTAGCTAACGTTAGTGTTAACGGTCAGTTTCATTTTTTAAAACTTCAACATTTTTCTGTGGTTTTCTGCCCCATTTTAAGATGAACAAATATCTGTTACTGCACTGGACAGTGAACTCATCATTGTTGTAAAGATGAGACTGCAGCTATTTTGTCATATTAGTATTCAACAACTGTCTTTGACAGAACCTCTTTAACATTCACACAATAAATCTAAGTTGACAGTGTTCCTCAGCAGGGAGAGTAAACTGAATGTTCAGATGTTATAACAAGTGCAGGAGTATATTCTAGTATACTTTACAGCCCCAGTAGCTACAGGTTGTGCCTCTCATGTCTTACCTTTAAACTCAAGTCACAGAGGTAAACAGACTATTTTCTGACAAAGTCCTTCATCAGCAACACTTGGAGCTGTTTTGAAGACTCCACAAAGACTCTTCTGAACATCTGCTGCAAAATAAAAACACATTTTAATCAGTTTACCAAGTAATGATTGTGTTTCCAAATCCAGGTTGGTGGAAACGGCACGTCCTTACTCTTTTTGTAAAACACAAGCAAAACGTTCACACCTTCTGTATGATATTGGAAGAAACATCAATATAAAGAAATGTAACTCATGATAATATCATACAATTTAAAATTGTGCTTCACATTGTACTAACTGAGCAATAAAGATGTCACTGCTGGCTACCATCTGTGTTTGGATGGAAAAACTGATTCACACACCTCATCACCTCACTATGTTTTTTGGGTTATTGTATGTTTAATTATGAACTTGTACACCTCTCTTGTCATGGCTCATGAGGGGTCATGACACTCATTAATACATCATGTTAAAAAGCACACACACACACACACACACACACACACACACACACACACACACACACACACACACCAACACACACACATCCCCACACACACACACACACACACACACACACACACACACACACACAATTCTTTAACTATGCATGGTGTGTCAGAAAACCATTGTTCCTGTGTGCTGCTTATGGCTTAAGTTAAAGTTACACCAAAGTACTTCCTATATTAGAATTTGATCCAGTCTTGTGAACACTTTGTTAAACCACCTTGTAAACACACAACTTTTCATTGGAATGAGAAAAATATGTTAAAAAGATAAATATATGAATTAAAGCTGAAGTAGGCGAGATTGGAGCAAATATGATAAAAAAAAAAGTTATTTTTTAAAACGGTCGCTATATTGTGACAGTAGTACATGAAAGGGTAATCTGAAAAAAATCATGTTCCTCTGTGTCCTACTGTGTCCCCCGGGTGCTCCTAACGGCATCTGAAAGATTTCACTTACCGGAGGAAAACAACTGATCTGAGGTCGGTGAGGAGATTGATTTTATGGTGTTGCATGTTTGCAAGTTTTATTATTGCATGGGTTTTTATATTTCATCTCTGGTTTTACTGAGTTGCTTGTAGTAATTGGACTATGGATCAAGTTGATGAACTGATGAGAAACAGCTGTGACGAACTGCTTCACACCCCTGATAGCTCCGGATTGGCAGACAGAGACGCTTCTTTTAAGTTGATTGTGGACAGGTGTGCAGCAGCTGGCTAAAGGGAGAGAATCGGCCCGGTTCCTCTTTCTCTCTGCAGCATCAAGGACGGACGACGGTCCAGCAGAGCTGCAGGGCCGGAGCAGAGGAGCCGACGGCCTTAGGACTTCCCCTCATGACAAACTGAGACTTTAACACTCCCCTTTCTTTGAACTATTTATTACCCGCTGTGCCGTTGGACTTTAGCCCCACCATTTTAAAGACTTATTGTAGTTTTATCTCCACGTCCCTGTTTTATCTGATCTTATTTATCTGTTTTATTGTGATAGTTTAAACAGTTTAAATAAATCATTTAAACTGTTTATGGTGCTTCGGGTCCCTTCTTAACAGTGGAAACACTTTTCATTGCTGGTATTTAAATAAAACCTGACACTTTTGGTGACATTACATGCTGTAATGTTCAAAAAACACATTATTTTCATCACAGCCCCTGAAATTTGTGTTGTATCATCATCATTCATATGTCAACGGAGGAAAATACCTCAATGTGAGGAACATCCTCGTCCATGGCCTCTGCAAGGGCCCATGTCTAGATGTTGATCGGAGATGCACTTTCTGACGAGTCCCCTGTCTAACCGGAACTGCCTCACGCTTCTTTCTGAAGATCCCCTCCGCACCCCCATCTCCATGATGAGATGGCTGGAAAGTTGCTGGTCCGAAAAAACATTTCCATATATTTGGTGTATGGTCTCTTCATGGGCCACTAAGCTAGCCATATTCACAATTGACACCTTACTAACACTTAGACTAGTACACCTATACCTTTCCCGGCTTGTTTCCTCCAGTGTCGACAGTGTGTGGGGGCTTATTTTTATTACTTTGAATAATGTGTAGTTCTTTTTGAGACTGATGACAGTGTTAAATGTGAATTATACAGGAAAATTGATTCTGGAAACATATTGCTGTTTACTTTTTTAATGTAAGTTTCTAATGCTTTAACCACCTCCATTGCATTAGGGTGGAGGCAGAAATCTCAGAGACAGAATCAATACAATTCACCCATTCACCGTTATTTTTATCCCGGCCATTTTTGACTATTAACTCCTGATAAAGCAAAGGCTAATCTGTACTTCCCCAAAACCCAAAAGTGCAATCTTTTTTCTGGTACTTTATGCAGTGGATAAGTGAATATACTATTTTTGCCTCTCCTTCATCCAGTCAACGTCCAGCTGTTCATGTGGATTGCAGAGGTGCAGGCAACATTTGAAGGAATGAAATGAGGACTGACTATTTCTTCGGTACGATGTAGTTCCACTGAAAACTATTCTGTGCATAATCCAGAGTAACAGGAAAACTATTTCTGGAAAGACACACTATTACTAAACACAACTTTTAGAGCTGTCGGCACCAGAGGTGGATTTCTATTCACCCCCATTGTATTGGGTGGAGGGAGAACTCTCAGAGACAGAGATCTCAAAACCTGGACAAAAAAACCCAAACTATCTGACTGAACAACTACCCCTAGAGGGAGATGAGGAGAGTTGGTTGCTTACAGTAACAGTGTTATTGATTTCACTCACACTTGTATTGCTCTGCTGATACTGAAATTGCATCCACATCTTGGCAGCACCCAGAAAATATCTGTGTTCCATTTCCTAGGTAGACGGTACATCCAAAAATCTTGCAGATGCATAATCAGAATGATTACCTCTACCCTTTTTATTCTTGCATAGTGCTGTCAGCTGGAAAGGCCCAAAAAGCTCTACAAATGTTTAATCTGTGCTGCACTCTAGTGGTGGATGTCCAAAACTGTATATATATACTGTATAAATATAAATATATATACCTTCGCTCCCATGCGCATCAATGAGCCTTGGGTCTGACCCTGTCGCCGGTTCACCGGTTTCCCTTCCTTGGACCACTTTTGGTAGGTCCTGACCACTGCAGACCCGGGGAAAATCCCCCAAGAGCTGCAGTTCTGGAGATGCTCTGACCCAGTCGTCTAGCCAGCACTATTTGGCCTTTGTCAAAGTCGCTCACATCCTTACGCTGGCCCATTTTTCTGCTTCCAACACAAAGTTCAAAGTTCAAAATGTTCACTTGCTGCCTAATATATCCCCCCCCTGCCAGGTGCCATTATAACAAGATAATCCATGTTATTCACTTCACCTGAGCAGAGTGACCTAACCATCTGCTGTCGATTGTAAATTACTTTTAAGAAATTTTATCTTTATTTCAAAGCTTTGTATCCTCTGCTGGTATGGTGTACTGTTTTTTGCTTATAGGCGAGATAAATATGCTATTTTACCATTTTATTTTATTCATTTACTGTTCATTACACTCTAATCTTACATTTTTTAGTGTTTTATTTGGTCATTGTTGAAAACGCAAAACCCCCATGTAAATAGATGGCTCTTACCTGTCAATGGTCTTAATGTTGTTAATGTCATGGCTGATCGGTGTGTTTATATATATATATGTATATATTTATATATATAATATATTTGTATATATTCATATATATATATTTTATATGTATATTACACTCTTTGTACTTAACATAAGAATTCAGATAAAAAGTGGTAGTCATAAACTGTTTTGCTTTGTTGATCGAACAAGCCTGTCAGTTGAAGATGTGCTTGGCAACTTGGTTTGACTCCACCCCCTTTTCTGTTGTGAATTGGTGACTTTAACGTTTTCAAATCATCCAAAAGTCTGATAGTTGTACTAAAAGTTGAAGTTTGCGTTTAGAAATAAATGCTTGTGTTGAAAGAAGGAGGGGAAAGTACTGTGATACAACAGGGTTGGGTCGTGTCAAGATAAAACACACACCACACACACCCACGCAGCATGCAAACACACACACACACAAAAACTCAAATAAACTCACCTGACTTCCTGTAAATGGAGAGGGGAGGAGCAAAAATTAACAGGTGATCCATGTACATGAACAGGAAGGGAACCCTGATACTTAAAGTGTTCAATGAGTCAACAAAGCAGAAGGATGAAGACTTAAGACTGAGGCAGGGTGAGTGTTAATCCAACATTTTATTATTTCACTGTTAAAGTGTCTGAGTCAGTTTTCTCCCTGTGGACTGTAGAGGAGAAAAATGTTAGAATGAACTCAACAGTTTGATTGATCTGTGAACACAAAGTCATGACTGGCTGAATAATACTCATTAAACCTGCTGTAACCCAAAAAAACAAGCAGATATTTAAAGAAAAGTGACCAGGTGGAAAGCTGAGTGTTTTATTATACTGTGTGTGTGTGTGTGTTGTGTGTGTGTGTGTTACTTCCTGTTCTCTCAGTCTTGCCTGTGACTCTTGTACAAACTTGTTTCCTTTACATGTTCTGAACTCACAGTCAGTGTTTCCCGTTTTACCTCTCAGACTGACTTCAGATCAGAAGATGAGTGATTGTGTGGAGGAAGAGGAGGACAGAGCAGAGTCTCTAGTCTCCGACTGTTTGTCTATGAAGAGTGACCGGTCCAAAGATCAACCTCCATGCTTCAGTAATGAACCTGAACCCTCAGAGTCAAAGTAAGAGACTGTTTTTACTGTAAGTGACCTGGTGGACGATGATGCATTGAGGATGAAGACAAAACGTCCCGCTAAAAGATTTTTATTCCTCAATATGCAGCTTCATGTTGTACTAATTGAGCAAGATGTGTCTTTTTCTTGCTACCATCTATGTTTGGATTATGAAAAAGAGTTGCAACTCAGGAAAATGGCTTAAATATTTTTTTTTATGCAACAGAAAATAGTTTTTTCTTTCAGATGTTCAGAAGAATCTTAGTCATATTAGTCTGAAAATACCCCAGAAATGTTACAGAAAAAGCACATTAGTTTTTAATCAAATTGATTTAAACATAAAAATGAGATATCATTTGACCAAAACTTATTTTAACTCATCCTGTTCAAGCCAAAAGAGATTCTCATGAACACAGCGTGTTAAAAAGCTGATTTGTGTGAGCACAAACACGCCCTAATAGATAAACTTAAAGGTCAAAGATTTCCTGTAAATGAATAACAGAGCAGAAGGATGAAGACTGTAGACTGAAGCAGGGTGATAGTGGGGAAGCTAAGCTGAAATATTTGTAACGATTGTGCATTTTGCGATAGAAGCAACAAATTTGGCACAGATGTAGGTTTATATGTTATGAAAAGATAAAAATATCGGGGCACTGCAAATTTGGCCCCCGGGGGCGGTGGCAGCCATTTTTCAAAATGGCTGCCAAATAGGTGCTAAATATTCCAAAATGTTATAGAATATTTTCATTAGCAGTAAAATTGACAGAGATATCGCTGGACAAAGGTCTGGGTCACCAGTAACTTCTAATCACAGTTAAAGCGATGCTGAACTTTGGTAGAACTTTGGGTTGTATTGCTAACTATATGACCAACTAAAGGAGGAATTCATCATCCGTTGCTCCCGTGAGCGGATTACGGTTTGTTATGCTTTTTCTCTTTCTCTATTTACTCCCTTGCTAGCGAAACAGGTCGCTAAGGTTGCTTTCACTCATAACCCGTTCTGTTGGGTTAAAACGAACTCAGGTCTGTACAGTTAGTACAGTTTGTTTGGGCTGGTGTGAAAGCTCATTCAAACTCTGGTGAAGACCAAACTATTATTCATCATAGCACGTGGCCGATTTGCAGTCTAATAATACTAATAATGTTTATTATTAGTATTTATTAATCAAGGAACCTAAATATACACATCAGATGCATTAAAGTGCTGCATAAACTTCTGTCAGTCAAGACTCTGACATGTTCCCGTGGTACCAGTCCATCTATCCCCTCAGTCACAAACAGCTTGCTGGCAGGACCTTGCAATTATGTTGTGCTGGTTAAATGTTCAGGGTAACCACCCTATGTTTACCCTGACAATGCTACATTATTTTTCATACCGATGTTTCATGACTGAATATACCTGTATTCAACCTCTGTCTGTAACGCTCCTTTTATCCACTACGAAAAATGTGCTTCAAATCCCGGCGCTCTTCCCGGGGGCTTGATTTAGCAATAACTTAAGATATTCCTCTACACTTCAGTAATGAACCTGCATCCTCAGACACAAAGTAAGAGAGCTGCTATATTCAAATTTCTACACAAATGTATTTGCCAACTAAAATTTAACAGACTTCGTCAAATAAACTCTTCCTCTTAGTATCTGTGACAGCTGTCAGTCACCTAGAAAAGATGTAATCTAATCTAAGAAAATCTACAAACTTTTAAACCTCCTTTTTTTTGACAGTAGCAGTATTTTATGTGTTTAGAGCTACCTTAATGGCCTAAAAAGAGAATTTATCAAGGATTCAAGCAATATGAATTAAATCATCTTGATGTTTGCAGAGTTCAGTACAGACCGAGAGCAGAGTCTCCAGTACCCAGCTGTCTGTCTATGAAGAGTGACCGGTCCAAACACAAACTTCTATTCTTCAGTAATGAACCTGGACCCTCAGACACAAAGTAAGAGCTGCTACAAACTCATTTACATGACTCATTTTTCAGATTATGAAAAAGAGTTGCAACTCAGGAAAATGGCTTAAATATTGTTTTATTATGCAACAGATAATATTTTTTTCTTTCAGATGTTGAGAAGAATCTTATTCATATAAGTCTGTCACTTTGAGCAGTTTAGTTTGAGTTAGTTAGAGGTTTGAACTGAGGTTAGAAGTGGTCTAAATATTGAGGTGACCAGCAGTCTAAGTACACAGCATGTAACACTGGTGTCTTTGGTGTTCCTTGTTTGAATAGAATAATATCAATTTTTTAAAAATGGCCGTTGTTCCCCTTTAATAAACAAACTTCAGCCAGATCACTAAATGTTTAATAAGACAGTCAGATGGGAAAAGCAGCTAATTCTTTTTTATTAAAGCGGGAGAGTTAAACTAAAGGAACATTTTCTTTACAGACTGAATGCTGAATTCAAACAGAAAAGTGCCAACACTTTAACTCTTCTCGTGACCATCTGAGCTTCAGTCTGGGCCCAAGTCTTGATATTTTTCCCCAAACAATCAACAAATAATTTTAGTTCTAAAGTAATGTCCCACAGAAAGAAGAAAGGAGTCATGTTTCGGTGGAGAAGTGATGTCCAGATCCAGAACAAGACCGGACCCAGACAGCCAGTAAACCAGCCCAGGACGGACTACCACTGGCAACTCGTTTTCCCCATGGGCCGACGTCCTTAAGGGCCGACGTATGTCTTTTTTTTCTTGTTTTAAAGTCATTAAAATTCATGGAAACAAAGCTCTGAAACTCAAAACCATTTTGGGTTTTTTTAAAATCCCCCATTTTTGAGGACTCAACTTTGGGCAAGTATCAAAACAACCACATTTGAAGGTATTTTCTCAAACGAGCCTTCAACAAAAACGTGACACACAGCACAAAAGGCCAAAGGGGGCCGGTCCGGGCCAAAATGCTAGGACCGTTTTTTTTGTCCCAGTCCAACCAGCCAGCAGTACAAAGTAAGACTGTAGATCAGTCTGCTGATGTTTTCTGTCTGGAAACAGGACTTGTTGTTTTAATACACTGACTGTTGTTGTGACAACCGTTTAAGATCTGCTCCACCATACATACTGCTCTGTATTACTTGTATTTGTTCTCCTTTGAATGAAAATCTGAACCCAATAGAAATAATTTAATATTTTTATATTTATTTTTATGATAGCACCCCGTCTTTGCATTAACCAATCAGAATGATGTTTTTTCTCCATCGCATAGATGAAGATGGAGAACTATTAAACTGTTAAAGCAAAAACATCACGTTTATCACAGCCAGACAGTCACACTGACTAACAGCCAGACAGCAGCCTGAGACACAACAAAGTCACAGACTCTGAACAACACCCCATATTATCTTTCCTGCTAAAGTCTCCTTTTTAACTTACTAACACACGTGATGTCCAGCAGAGCGACATGTTGAAAAGCGACCAAACAAACACCAACTGAGGAAAGGTGCACTGCTAACATCAGTGTTCAGGCTACATAGAGGGCAATTAGCTAGTCATTGCAGCACATTAAACATCTTAAAAATGTTATGATATAATATCTAATATCAACATTGGTTAGTTTAGATCCCTAACATTTCCTGTCACTTCAGTTCCTCTGCTAACAAAACACTGTCTGCACTCAGCTTGTAAGTTTCAGATTTCAGCACATTTGTTTATTTTGTTTTTTGCTGTTTCTGTAACAGCATTTGCCAAGACATGAATACATGACTGCAGGAAAAACTGAGTGAGCTGTAGTCACATCGAGGTTAATTTATTTACTGCTGAAAACTCAACATTTCCTTCTGCTTCACTAATAGCCCTCCACCAGCGGGGGGTTTTATTTTGAAGCATCTAGAGGAAATGCTGTAGGGTTTTGGGTAGGATCAGGCTTGGTTATTAGCAAATATTAATTTTAATATGAATACAATTATTGGTATTAATAAATTATTAATAAGCTTTAATAATAAGGGGGCACCACCCTGGAATCAGGGACCAATAACAAAACCATTAATACAGTCTAAAAGGGTTTGTTACTCAAAATGCCAGTATTTAAACACTACTTTAAAATTATTGGGTGAATGATGAAGGGGTGAATCCGAGCACTGACTCTCACAACCAGCTGTTTACTTGTTTCTTTGAAGAAGGAAGGTTAAACACGCTTCAGCTGCCTCACAAGGAATAGTAGGCCTGTCCGGTGCTCACAGAATAGGGCAATCTTGTAACAGGAGAGACTTCAGAGAGCAGGTCCAAAGCACACGGAGCACACGGTTTTAAAGGGCAGTAAACTTTATTAAAGACTAACGTTTCGACGCCAACTGCGTATTTATCACTATTATTAAATTATTTTTGATATATGTACATGGATGTAGTCACTGAAACTGCTATTTATATATGTACCTTTACTTCTCTCTTTTCATTATTATATGATATCTGTATGATTGTTTCCTGCCTACATGCAGCTTATTGTTCCCTCCCCCTTTTTTTCCAGCCTATGCTGAATCAGTTCCCAACTAGGGGACGCTATTTAAGTGGATGTGAGTCTCAGATCTTTTTGACTCTGATGAAGTTGCAGTTGGCGTCGAAACGTTAATCTTTAATAAAGTTTACTGCCTGAAATCCGTGTGCTCCGGGTGCTTTGGACCTGCTCTCTAAAATCTCTCCTGTTATAATAAGCTTCTTTTTTTTGTCTTAAACTTTTTTGTTCTCTCTTTCAGCAGATAGGGCTCTGCAGGAGGTTGTAGATGAACATAAGATCAGTCTGAGGAGGAGATGTGAATGTGTGACTGAAGGAAGTGATGAAACAGGAAGGGGAAACCCCTCCTCAACAGGATCTACACTGAGCTCTACATCACGAGGGACAGAGTGAAGAGGTTAATACTCAACATGGGGTGAGGCAGCTTGAGACAGCTTCAAGAAGAAGACCCTCCATGACGCTCCAATCAAGTGCCACGACATCTTTAAAGCCTTACCTGACCAACAGGGACACATCAGAGTCGTTCTGACGAACGGCGTTGCTGGCGTTGGAAAAACCTTCTCAGTGCAGAAGTTCACTCTGGACTGGGCAGAGGGTTTGGAAAACCAAGATGTCAGTCTGGGGGTTCTGCTTTCGTTCGGGGAGCTGAACTTGATCAGAGATGAGCAGTACAGTCTTCTCATGCTGCTCCATGTTTTCCATCCAACATTAGAGAAGGTCACAGCAGAGAAGCTCCCCGTCTGTAGAGTTCTGTTCATCTTTGAGGGCCTGGATGAAAGCAGACTTTCACTGGATTTCAAGAACAATGAGGTTGTGTCTGATGTCACCCAGAAGTCATCAGTCAACGTGCTGTTAACAAACCTCATCCGGGGGAATCTGCTTCCCTCAGCTCTCGTCTGGATAACTTCCCGACCTGCAGCAGCCAATCAATCCCTCCTGCATGTGTTGACAGGGTAACAGAAGTACGAGGCTTCACTGACGCCCAGAAGGAGGAGTACTTCAGGAGGAGAGTCAGTGATGAAGAGCTGTCCAGCAGAATCATCTCACACATCAAGACATCCAGGAGCCTCCACATCATGTGTCTAATCCCAGTCTTCTGCTGGATCACTGCTACAGTTCTGGACCACATGTTGACTACAGACCAGAGAGGAGAGCTGCCCAAGACCCTGACTAACATGTACTCACACTTCCTGTTGGTTCAGACAAAGAGGAAGAAGCAGAAGTATGGTGAGGGACATGAGACGAGTCCACAGGAGCTGACGGAGGCTGACAGGGAATTTTTCTGAAGCTGGGGAGGCTGGCGTTTGAACATCTGGAGAAAGGAAACATATGTTCTACCAAGAAGACCTGGAGCGGTGTGGTCTTGATGTCACAGAGGCCTCGGTGTACTCAGGAGTTTGTACAGAGATCTTCAAAAGAGAGTGTGTGATCTTCCAGAAAACAGTCTACTGCTTTTTCATCTGAGCATTCAGGAGTTTCTGGCTGCAGTCTACATGACCCACTGTTACACAGACAGCAACAAAAAGGTACTGGAGGACTTCCTGGGATATTATTATTTTCATTCAACCCTGGATATCTTCCTGGAGAGAGCCATGGAGAAATCCCTTGAAAGTAAAAATGGCCACCTGGACCTGTTTGTTCGCTTCCTTCATGGCCTCTCTCTGGAGTCCAACCAGAGGCTCTTAGGAGGTCTGCTGGGTCAGACAAACAACAGTCCAGAAATCATCCAGAGAATCATCAACAAACTGAAGGAGAAGAACTTTTATAATACCTCTCCTGACAGAAGCATCAACATCTTCCACTGTCTGACGGAGATGAACGACCAGTCGGTACATCAGGAGACCCAAGATTTCCCTGAAGTCAGAGATCAGATCAGAGAAGAAACTCTCTGAGATACACTGCTCAGCTCTGGCCTACATGCTGCAGATGTCAGAGGAGGTTCTGGATGAGTTGGACCTAAAGAAGTACAACACAACATACAGGGACGACTGAGACTGATTCCAGCTGTGAGGAACTGCAGAAAAGCTCTGTAAGTCCAGATGTGATTAATTTTATAGATCAGTGTAGATTACTAGTTTAGTTCTTCAAATATACACACTAAAAAATTTTTTCTTAAAATATAATATTCTTATAAGTGTTCCACGTGTTTATTACATAAATATTCAATTGTATTTTGTCACAGATGTTCTTGAGCTGTTTTAAATGTTGATTTAAAAAATCTTTCAGTAGTTTGTGTTTCTAGCTGTCAATTTAATGAACACTTTTCTATTTATTTCTAATAATTATTACATTTTACAGTTTTTTCTTATTTATCTTTATTATTATTTATCTAACTGGGGGAACGTCTCCTGGTGCTGCCGCACACTCTACCCCCGGCAAAGCAACGAAGAGGACGAGACTGGGGTGCGAGACGATTTCTCGTTTCTGCTTCTTCTAATTTAATCCAGACAGTGCAGTGTCCGTTCAGAGCATGTCTGTTCGGGACGGACCGAATGCTTGTAGCTTTCTCGAGAACCCCTTGTACAAACAACTTCACACTCGACATTGTGTTTCCTTAGGTCCTGAGCAATACACCTGCCATGACATAGTTGCGTCACACACCCAAGTCACGGCTACTCACGGTTAGGAACACCGGTGAAATACACTCTGTTTCACAGTAAAAAACAGCCCCCGGGGAGCTGTTACTCACAGTCAGAAACATCAGTGAAATACACTTAGCAAAGGTAATTTCCAAATAGGTGTATTAGTCTCTGCTTTGACATAACCACCGTGGTTATAAAGTATAGCATGGGTTTAATTACCGGAGGTATTTTCCTGGGGGTAACGTTATTAGTGTTATTTGTTAGTATCAAGTCTGACACCGGAAATACCGTCTTACTCACGGGGGAAAAACACACACAGGTCACAGCTTACTCACGATCACCCCGGGTGAAAACAATAGAAGAGTTTGGTTGTAAAGTGAACTGCAGTCAATGAGCCGTGGTTCCCCGCTGTGGACGACATGCTGGACTCAGTCTGCCGAGCCCTGAAGCCCCGCCTCCCCGCTGCACAGAGCCCCGGTCGCTTGTTTATTAAAAGTTTGATAATATTGCACCAAATTTGACAATACACACCTTGGGTCCTCAACAATACACCCACCAAGTGTAAAGTTTAGTGGATGATAGTGTTGTCGCGATACCAAAATTCTGACTTTGATACGATACCCTGCCTAAATATCTCGATACCGATACTGAAACGGTACCACGGCAAAAATCTAAAACATCGGGAAAAGTAATTGAAATGGTAGCATTAATCAGTAACTCTGTTTTTATGTCTTTGAAGCACTTTGTAAAGTTGTTTTTGAAAAGTGCTGTATAGATGGATTCTTCTTATTACTATTGTTCTTCTTCTTATTATTATTATTGGTTGAGTGTGTAACTTTAGCTGAAGTGACAGTTATGAGGTAATGTTGAATGCTATGCTAACAGTGTTTGGTAGCACAAGTGGAGAATATTCATCAAGTCAGTGAACTGATTCAGTAATGTCAGTTGCACAACAACATCAATCTAAAGTGTTAACATTACCATTAGCTTGGGGTTTTGCCAGTGTAAAATATTTTAAAACCCGGGTTTTATATTAAGCCAAACACCGGGCCGGACTGGTGTACCGAATTTTACCACGAGGTCTCACACTTGACTCAGCAGCCGCAGAGAGCCCATGAATGAGAGTGGAGCGACTCCAGTCCACTTGGTGGCAGTAATGCACCTCTAAGCTGGTTTGCCAACTGCCAAAAACACTAAAGAAGAAGAAGAAGCGGCACCACATAACACCTTACCTCGTGTGTTTTGGGCTCATCTCTTTCTTTGGGTTCAAATTCAAAATGTTGCCAAAGTTTTAGTTTTCTTTGAGACCAGCTCTGCCATGTCTCGTCTCGTCACCCCAAAAAACACATGAACTTCCTCGTAAACAAACCTCTTCCCCCTCCCCCTCTACTAAAGTTTGATCTCCTTCATGTTGCCGGCCCCTGCTCACGGGCCCGTCGGACACCAATGGCTCTGTTAATCTGTTTATAAACCAACATAATATCATAATATTACGTTAATCACGTTGTCATATTGCTTATTAGTAATGCAATACAGGCTGGATTTAGCACTGTGACTCTGTCGGCACAGGTTGTTGATGTCGGATACTTTTTTAAATTTTCCAGAAAGTGTCATAATGACAAATGTCGGTTCCGCCAGTTAGCATAAAATCAAACCCGGGTTTTAAACTCGTAGACCGGACCCGGGTCGGACCGGCAAAACCGAAAATCGACCCAACTCTAGCATTAGCCACCGTAAACTACTGGTCACACGAGACAAAGCTTGCCGTTGTAAAACCCCCGAGTGTGTTGAATCCAGCAATGGTGCATTTTATTGCTAATAAAATTTAAGTTGTGTTCCGTCATCTTGTTTTTAATCTTTCCTTTTTTTTCTGTTACTCACAGAAGGAAACTCAGGTGTTTCTCTCTCTTGTTGCTGTAGAGAAGAGTAGGGAAAAGGAAATACACAGCTTCCACCAATAACAGCGGTCTGATGAATATATAACAGCAGAATGGTAGAATTCAGACTTTTTAAAAGATCTTCTACACACCAAAGATCAATGTTATGTTTTTAATGCTGATACACTGATAACATCTTTTGATGACATTATGTTGAAAATATTGTTACCCTATTTGTTCGTTTAAATTTTGTTTGTGAGCTGAATACGTTTGATTCTCAGAAAAGAGTGTTAATGACAAAACGCCATGCAGTCATCAAAATATCTAATTTTATGAAAGTTTAATTATGTACAGGTCTAATATTATTACGCAATTTGTTTAATTTCTCTACCGTTTGGCAGCAGTCAGTGAATTTTCCCAGTTATGGACGTAAACCTGAAAGCAGCAGGTAGCAGCAAAGAGAGGTCAACTTTATCAACTCTATTATTATTACTTATTCACTGAGTTTTAATTTGCTTTTCTAATCAAGAAGGCCTCATGCTAACTGTGGAGACAGACCTGGGATCAGATCTCACTGACAGACTGGACATTATGGAAGCCTCAACGTAACTACATGTTCTCTCTCTTCATCTGCAAGATTAAAGAAAAACAAAGATTAAAAGTCTGCAGGTTTGAGAGAGAGTGATGAGAAATTTTTGTTTCATGTCAAACAGTGAGATGAGATTAGCTGAACCACTGATGTGAGGAGTAAATGTTGATCAAAGAAGTATATATCAAACTGTTTAGTCATCAAATGCATGAAGAAATATAAACTTTCCCCTTTCATAATAACATATTTTGTAATTTTTGTGTCATCACAGACTTCCTCGCTGTGGACTCTCAGATACTCACTGTGAAGTTGTGGCCTCAGCTCTGAAGTCCAACCCCTCCCATCTGAGAGAGCTGGACCTGAGTAGAAACTACATGAAGGATTCAGGAGTGAAGCTGTCTTCTGGACTGGAGAATCCAAACTGTAGACTGGAGACTCTGAGGTCAGTTCACTGACTGTAGCTTCTGTAGTTTGTACACACACTCTCTACACACTGGCTCTGCTCCAGATGGCTCTAGAGAGGGACGTTCACGTTTTCACGTCGGCCACCGTAGCTCTCCAAAATGCTTGGCACACAGGAGAGGCTTCAGTTGGTTGTAATCTCCTCACCTCACCGCTAGATACCGCCAGATCCTACACACTGGACCTTTAACCACAGACCTTATTTCAGGCATCTAACTAAAAACCCCTTGACCTCCAGACGAGGGAACAGGAAGTGCTGAAATGCTAACTCATTTCTGGGTTTTAGGACTCATTCCTGTAGCGCTCTATTTGAACATGTCTAAAGGTGCAGCACTCTTCAACAAACACGTATTGCTCCAACTTAAAGGCACATAAGTGATGATTATGAACGACACCATCTAATTTGAGGTTTCTATGGTTCTAAGTTATTCCCACGTTCTTTTTGACAGCAGATCTAACTGTGCTCTGTTTTCATGTGAGCATTGTCTAATTATTTGAAGCAAAAACCAAATAAATATTCTGCATCAGAAACCTCTTTGCAGGTTCATATTTTTTTCAAGTCTATCTGAATACAATACTCACATGTTCATATGTACAGTCAAAGAGTTATTGATGTCTGTCATCATTCCTTCTCTCTGTGAAGCAATCCCCGGAGGACTAAATCCACAGTCTTGTTCTGTGTGAAATGACCTGTAAAGTTGATCTTAAACTAATCGGAGGCTTCAGCAGTCTGAGTTAGATGTATTAGGCCCGGGTGACTTGGAGGAAATCAAATATCACAATATTTTGACCAAATACTTCAATATCGATATTGCGACGATATTGTAGGATTGACAATTGGTGCTTTCACAAAATATTTACACAATGAGATTTTTGATAAATAATCATCAGTAATGTGGATCCCATGGCAAAGTGTAAATGATAAATAATAGAACAGCTAGAACAGTCTGTTAAATTTAGAAAATTACGTCACTTTATTGAAATGTAGCCTTTAAACAAACGACAACACTTATACCATATCACGATATTACGATATCCAAAATCTAAGATGATATCTCATCTCATATCACGATATCGATATAATATTGATATATTGCCCAGCCTTAGTATGTATCCAGTGAGTATGTTGTGTTTGACAGTTTCCTTGTTGAGCTGCAGGATTAGTAACACAAAGAGGGAATTTGGTACTAAAAAAATCGATTCACGAATGTATCTCAATTTTTTTTTCGATTGTTTTAATACCAGAATCGATATATTTGCTCCATTTGAGTCTATGTGGAGATAGAAGGAAGGTACCGCTTTTATTGTTGTAGTCATGGCTAAAGCTGCATGCTAACTGTGTCACGGACAGGAAACGTTATCGTATCGTGGTAATGTGCGGTCAAGCCGGCCATCGCCTCATCTCCGTGGTCGAATGGGCCGACGCTTCAACTGTAGAGCACCCATATACTGAAATTTATGTTAAATGCATTGAAACGGCCCCGATGGAGCTGACCATGGATGGATAAAGAGAACGGAGCTGACGGGAGAGCTAGAGACCACCTTGGAGAAGTTAGAGGAAGTAGACACGTGGGACTACGTCCCGTTTTCAGAATAAGGTGTTAACAAAGGGAACTGTATATACAAAATACATCAATGGAAATAAGATCGATTGATTATGTTCACCAGAAGTATAAAACATTACATGTCCCTTATAAATTAAAAAGAAAATACCACTAATTTGTGAGGGAAATGTCTTTATTTTTTATTGTTGTTTGAAAAAAAGTAATTTAAAAATTCCTGACAATGACTATATATTTGACTTCAGAACATCTCTGACTACATACATGCAGGAAATCAAACATTCTTACTGTAGTAATTTAGATACTTTCCAAAGTAGAAGTCCCTAGAAGTATATGATTCAACTTTTTCCCATGGTCTAGTAGTAAAAAAATTAAAAAAATCATAATAAATTGCAAAATCGAATCACATTACTTAAAAATCACAATACATATTGAATCGTGATAGTTTTGAATCAGGAGATAGTTGAATCGTCCAAGCCCTAGTAAACACTCACTTGATTTGTCGGACTCAGACTGCTGAATCTTCATATTAGTTTAGGTTGAACTTATGAAGTCATTTCTTACAGTGTAGTTGTGTTATGAAGGGACCACTTCACAGGAGGAATGATTACTGACACCAATAACTCTTTTAATGTACATATAACATGTGGCTGTTGTTTACAGACACACTTGAACAAATGTGGACCTTTCCTGTAAATGAAATAAACCTACTAAGCTACCAGATACAGTGAGAAGAAGGGCCCTGTAATAAATAAAGTAATGAAGTCCAACAAGTCTGATTTAATATTGATCCTCTAATTCCAGACTTGACTGAGATCAGCAGCATGTTATTGATGTGTGTTGACATGAATAGGTGTATGAATGTTGTGGTGACATTTGGATGATGTCTGTAGAAGGCTGACATTATGATGATCCACAATAACACAATGACAAAGTCACTCTACTCATTTTTGGGAAAAGATCATTGATTAGGACATAGTAATGTTGAGCTACACATTTAAAAACCCGAACACATCTGATTGGATTATAAAGTGATTTTTATCTTCATCATTTATTCTTTATTCAGATTGAGTTGGTGCAGTTTGTCAGAGATCAGCTGTGATTCTCTGGCCTCAGCTCTGAAGTCCAACCCCCCCCATCTGAGAGAGCTGGATCTGAGTCACAACAAGCTGCAGGATTCAGGAGTGAAGCTGCTGTGTGGTTTTCTGGAGAGTCCACACTGTAGACTGGAGACTCTGGGGTCAGTTCACTGACTCACTGTTACTATTATAGATCTTATATCTTTAATTAACAATTGAACCTGATTTATGTTCAAACTTAACTTACATCCATAAAATTGTTAATGTCCTTTTTTTATATTTCCATGTTTCTTGAACTAAATTCAGTCTGCAGTCACTAAAGACTTGTGTTTTTTAAAGAAAGTGTAGAAAATACCCACTGTTAGTTGTTAAAGTAAATGAATGTTTATCATTGTTGGGAAATGGTCACATCTGGATACAGAAGATCCTCTGAACTAATATTTGTTTTAAATAGATCCACAGAGGTTCACCACCTGGACCTTTATTCATTCATATATTTTGAACCCCAAAATGCCTCTGCAGAATAGTTCAGTTTATGACAAATAACTGTAGATTAACACTTTTAAAAAGATCTTTCTGCTTTGTTTTCTGTTGCAGCTCCACCCTGTGGAACAATGGAGTTCTGCTGTTTATTTCCCCATATTTCTAAATAATAGTAGAAGTTTTAAAAAATTTTCCTATTAAAAACCAAAAAAACCCCCCCCGGGAAGAAGGGGCCGGGGGTTTTATGCCCATTTTCGTAGTGGCCAAACTGCGGTACTACAACTTTCGTGTCCGTCACGTGATGCCATTGGGCCCCAAAAATACTTTTTCCCATAGACTTACATAATGAAAGAGACTTCTGTAACTCAGAGGATCATTTTTTTTTTAGGTAAATCAACTTCCCAGCATGAACACTATATCTTTAATTAACAATTGAACCTGATTTATGTTCAAACTTAACTTACATCCATAAAGTTGTTAATGTCCTTTTGTTATATTTCCATGTTTCTTGAACTAAATTCAGTCTGCAGTCACTAAAGACTCGTGTTTTTTAAAGACAGTGTAGAAAATACCCACTGTTAGTTGTTAAAGTAAATGAATGTTTATCATTGTTGGTAAATGGTCACATCTGGATACAGAAGATCCTCTGAACTAATATTTGTTTTAAATTGATCAAGTTTAGTTAATGAAGTAGAAATATTTCTCTGGTTTCTGTTTGTTTCAACGTATTCGTAAAAGATCATTGATTAGGACATAGTAATGTTGAGCTACACATTTAAAACCTGAACACATCTGATTGGATTATAAAGTGATTTTTATATTCATCATTTATTCTTTATTCAGATTGTGGAGCTGCAGTTTGTCAGAGATCAGCTGTGATTCTCTGGCCTCAGCTCTGAAGTCCAACCCCCCCATCTGAGAGAGCTGGATCTGAGACACAACAAGCTGCAGGATTCAGGAGTGAAGCTGCTGTGTTGTTTTCTGGAGAGTCCACACTGTAGACTGGAGACTCTGAGGTCAGTTCACTGACTCTCTGTTACTATTATAGATCTTATATCTTTAATTAACAATTGAACCTGATTTATGTACAAACTTAACTTACGTCCATAAAGTTGTTAATGTACTTTTGTTATATTTCCATGTTTCTTGAACTAAATTCAGTCTGCAGTCACTAAAGACTTGTGT
The DNA here is from genome assembly GCA_916701645.2 of Sebastolobus alascanus. Lineage (NCBI taxonomy): Eukaryota > Metazoa > Chordata > Actinopteri > Perciformes > Sebastidae > Sebastolobus > Sebastolobus alascanus. The sequence goes on along the minus strand of CAKAOJ020001127.1, from coordinate 8,518 downwards.
TTCTTAAAGAAAGTGTAGAAAATGTCAACTGTTAGTTGTTAAAGTAAATTAATGTTTATCATTGTTGGTAAATGGTCACATCTGGATACAGAAGATCCTCTGAACTAATATTTGTTCTAAATTGATCAAGTTTAGTTAATGAAGTAGAAATACTTTTCTGGTTTCTGTTTGTTTCAACGTGTTCCACAAATAATGTTCGATCATTGATATTGATCCTTCAGCACACACACATAGATGAACACAGAGATCAGCAGCATGTTATTGATGTGTGTTGACATGAATAGGTGTATGAATGTTGTGGTGACATTTGGATGATGTCTGTAGAAGGCTGACATTATGATGATCCACAATAACACAATGACAAAGTCACTCTACTCATTTTAGGGAAAAGATAATTGATTAGGCCATAGTAATGTTGAGCTACACATTTAAAACCTGAAAACATCTGATTGGATTATAAAGTGATTTTTTATCTTCATCATTTATTCTTTATTCAGATTGAGGAGCTGCTGGTTATCAGAGATCAGCTGTGATTCTCTGGCCTCAGCTCTGAAGTCCAACCCCTCCCATCTGAGAGAGCTGGATCTGAGCTACAACGACCTGAAGGAGTCAGATGTGAAGCTGCTGTCTGATCTTGTGGAGAGTCCACACTGTAGACTGGAAAATCTGGAGTAAGTAGACAGTCGGAATCGGTCCATAATGGTTTCAGCAGTATTGTTGGGATGTGTTTCCTCAGTGAAGCTGTGAGAGGAGAACGATGACACACAGAGAGAGGGAGAACAGTCAGCCAATCAGATCAGCCAGAAGCTTGTTGTGATCATGTGTTCGAGTTGATGTGAAGAAGATGTTGTTGTTGTGTTCATGTCTCCAGGAAATAAAGCTGGATTACAGCTGACAGCATCACATCATGTATAGAGACAGTGGTCCTCATCCATCAAACTGTCGTACCATCAAATCTGATCAGAAAGTCTTTGATCTCTCATTGATCAGTTCATCTTTGTCACAGCTCAGATCAGTCTGGCTGAAGCCTCAAATCACTGGCTCTTATTTCATAGAACCATGGTTACATTTAGTAACCATGATGTGGTCTGACCAAAGAGTTATTAAAGGAGGGTAACAGGATGAGGGTGAGGAGTTTTAATGTCTTTTGTAACTCGTTCCAATCACTAGGAGCAGCAAACTGGAATGAGTGACGACCAGAGGAGGTGCAGACTTTAGGAACGACCAGACTGATGAGTTTACTAGAAGATAAATTGCTGTTACTGTTGGAGATATTGAGTAGTGAGCGGAGATATGGATGTTGGTTCTGCCAATGATAGTTTTATAAATGAACTGTGTGCTGCATCAGTGACTGACAGCTGATGAAGGGAGTCTCTGTAAACACTGATTCATGACTTCTGTTCTCTTCTTCTCTCATCAGATGGAAGCCGTGGTGGTCTCCATCAGAGTGAGTGATCAGAAAAGTGGATGTGTTGAGAGGATCAGCCGTGTCCTGATGATCCACAGAGGTTCACCACCTGGACCTTTATTCATTCATATATTCTGAATCCAACATGCCTCTGCAGAATAGTTCAGTTTATGACAACATAACTGTAGATTAACACATTTAAATAGATCTTTTTGCTTTGCTTTGTGTCGCAGCTCAACCCTGTGGAACGATGGAGTTCTGCTGTTTATTTCCACATATTTCTAAATAATAGTAGAAGTTAATAAAGTTACTCTATTAAAACCAAGCCCCCAGGAAGAGGGCTGGGCTTTGATGCCCATTTTCGTAGTGGCCAAACGGCGGTACTACAACTTCCGTGTCCGTCACGTGATGCCATCGGGCCCAAAAATACTTTTTCCCATAGACTTACATTTGGAAAGAGACGTCTGTAACTCAGAGGATCATTTTTTTTTTAGGTAAATCAACACCCAGTATGAACACTCTAATAGTCCTTATTTAAATCATTAGGTCCTATAAATTGTAAAATGCACTAATAGCTGAATCCAGAGTTATTTACCTTCATGCGTTCATGTGAATGAGACCCAGACTGAGGCTGGAGCGAGGGCTGGGAGGAGGAGTTAAAGGAAACACTTCTGCTCCTGCTCTATGGGCCCAGTGGATGAGGAAGATCACCGGATGATCCGGGTACTTTATCACTCGGCAGTCGATCCATTTTGGCTTCATGCTCCACTGAGACACTCTCATAGGAATGAAGGGGAGCCTCCGACGCTGTATCCTGTTTTCTTTATACATCCATGATTAAAACCAATACCGACCATTTCTCATATTATTAAAGATAAATATTTGCTTGTAACAAACAGAAAGAATTAGATAAAACCTGAATTCAGTCGAGGCTTCACTTCAGTTTCTAAACTGACTACAAACAGATTCAGTCTGGATTTTGGTGTAAAGTCAGCACCTTCATATGTTATATAATGTTTGATGTAAAATAAACAAACAGAACTGATTAACATGCATACTCTAGATTTTATATTCATTCATAATGTACATAAAGGAAAATTCCAGTTTCATGTGACTCTACTAGTTTTCACGTTAAATGACTGAACACAGACACAGAAAGTCCCCTTTTTCCCCTCAGAAATCCATGTTGAAGCGGTTGTTATCACCACCGTTCATGTTCTGTTGTTCCTGCTGGAGCTGCTTTCTGCCAGCAGATGTCACCGTTCCCTCTGTTTTACACTAAAGGAGGTTTATCTGAATGGATGCAATGAACACTGAACTGATGATGTGAATGCTTTCTTTCTGACTGACTTTGTTTTGTAAAAATTAAGTGTCATCATAATGTAGTTAAACTTGATTTAAAATGATGGAAACTGGATTTGAAATTAAACTCAGCAAACAAGTTGCACAAACGCCCACTTGGACTCAAGTATGAATTGATTAGAGTTTTTGTGGTCAAAGGTCACCTCACAAAACACATTTTTGGCCATAACTCAAAAATTCATATGGTAATTATCACAATTTCACACAGATGTTTATTATGATAAAATGATGAAGTGATGACATTTTGGACAGACGTGGATGTAAACTGTAACTTGACTGGTTGGGGGAGGCAGACAACGTGAGGCGCTAATTCTTGTTTTTTTCTTTTCGAAGGGAAAACAAGTTTATTTATTTTGAGATAACTCATTTTAAAATACTTCAGCTAACTTTGCGATATTAACAAAGAAGCATAGCTAACGTTAGTGTTAACGGTCACTTTCATTTTTTAAAACTTCAACATTTTTCTGTGGTTTTCTGCCCACATTTTAAGATTAACAAATATCTGTTACTGCACTGGACAGTGAACTCATCATTGTACTAAAGATGAGACTGCAGCTATTTTGTCATATTAGTATTCAACAACTGTCTTTGACAGAACCTCTTTAACATCTCACACAATAAATCAAAGCTGACAGTGTTCCTCAGCAGGGAGAGAAAACGGTATGTTCACATGTTACAATAAGTGCAGGAGTATATTCTAGTATACTTTACAGTCCCAGTAGCTACAGGTTGTGCCTCTCATGTCTTACCTTTAAACTCAAGTCACAGAGCTAAGCAGACTCTTTTCTGATAAAGTCCTTCATCAGCAACACTAAGAGCTGTTTTAAAGACTCCACAAAGCCTCTTCTGAACATCTGCTGCAAAATAAAAACACATTTTAATCAGTTTACCAAGTTGTGATTGTATTTCCAAATCCAGGTTTCTGTAAACGGCACGTCTCTGCTCTTTTTTGTAAAACACAAGCAAAACGTTCACACCTTCTGTATGATATTGGAAGAAACATCAATTCAAAGAAATGTAACTCATATGATAATATAATACATTTTAAAATTGTGCTTCACATTGTACTAATTGAGCAATAAGATGTCATTTCTGGATACCATCTGTGTTTGGATTATGAAAATGGCTGAAATAATTTTTTTTATCGTGCAACAGACAGAATAATTTTTCCTCCAGATATTCATAAGAATTTTGTTTTTATAAGTCTGTAAAAGAAAACAAAACAGAAAAACTACTTAAGTTTTATACTAAATAGATTTATTTACATGATTTAAACATAAAGCTGAGATGTCTCCATTCCTACACCACCATGTTCTTGTTTGGTTGGCTTCGGCTGTGTTACTAGATTAGGTTTTATACCTTTCATTCACCACACAACCACTCATCCATTCAACTGATCAAACTGATTCACACACCTCATCACCTCAACATGTTTTTTGGGTTACTGTATGTTTAATTATAAACTTGTACACCTCTCTTGTCATGGCTCATGAGCCGGTCATGACACTCATTAACACATCATGTTAAAAAGCACACACACACACACACACACACACACACACACACACACACACACACACACACACACACACACACACACACACACACACACACACACACACACACACACACACACACACACACACACAAACACACACACAAACACACACACACACACACACATACACACACACACACACACACACACACACACACACACACACACACACACACACACACACAAAAAAAACAAACACAAACACACACACACACACACACACACACACACACACACACACACAAACACACACACACACACACACACACACACACACACACACACACACACACACACACACACACACACACACACACAATTCTTTAACTATGCATGGTGTGTCAGAAAACCATTGTTCCTGTGTGCTGCTTATGGCTTAAGTTAAAGTTACACCAAAGCACTTCCTATATTAGAATTTGATCCAGTCTTGTGAATACTTTGTTAAACCACCTTGTAAACACATAACTTTTTTTTTCATGGGAATGAGAAAAATATGTTAAAAAGATAAATATATGAATTAAAGCTTAAGTAGGCGAGATTGTAGCAAATATGATAAAAAAAAAGTTATTTTTATAAAACGGTCGCTAAATCGTGACAGTAGTACATGAAACGGGTAATCTGAAAAAAATCATGTTCCTCTGTGTCCCCCGGTGCTCCTAACATCTAAAAGATTTCACTTACCGGAGGAAAACAACTGATCTGAGGTCGGTGAGGAGATTGATTTTATGGTGTTGCATGTTTGCCAGTTTTATTATTGCATGGGTTTTTATAGTTCATATCTGGTTTTATTGAGTTGCTTGTAGTAATTGGACTATGGATCAAGTTGATGAACTGATGAAAAAAGCTGTGACGAACTGCTTTCCACCCATGACAGTTCAGATTGGCAGACAGAGACACTTCTTTTAAGTTGATTGTGGACAGGTGTGCAGCAGCTGGCTAAAGGGAGAGAATGGGCCCCGGTTCCTTTTTCTCTCTGCAGAGTCAATGACGGACGACGGTCCAGCAGATCTGCAGGGCCGGAGCAGAGGAGCCCACGGCCTCAGGCCCCCCCCCCCCTTCCCCTCCCCCTCATGACAAACTGAGACTTAAACACTCCCCTTTCTTTGAACTATTTATTACCCGCTGTGCCGTTGGACTTTATACCCCCATTATTGTAGTTTTATCTCTACGCCCCTGTTTTATCTGATTTTATTTATCTATTTTATTGCGATAGTTTTATTAGTTTAAATAAATCATTTAAACTGTTTATGGTGCTTCGGGTCATTCTGAACACTTTTGCTGACATTCATAGTTCCTTAAAGAGAGGGTTGTTAATGCTGTTCAAATACATTTTTTTTAAATATTAGTTGAAATTCTCATAACATCCCGACAGGAATCAATACTGGAATCAAATGCTCTGAAAAAAAAAAGAAAAAAAATGTGTGTCTGTGGCTCTCGCAGGACTGTAATAAGCCTGATCAATCATTTAACTACTATGATAAATCATTTTATCTAACCCTAACCCAGGGGTCAGCAACCTGCGGCTCTTTAGCCCCTCTCAAGTGGCCCCCTGTGGTTTTTAAAATGAAAACAAATAACTGTTTTTTGTTTACATTTTCATTTTTATTTATCATTGTTGTATGTCTATGGTACCATGGGAGGACGAATTAGGGCCAAATTGACGAAAAAAAATCAATCTGAGATTTCAAGAATAAAGTCATAATATTACGAGAATAAAGTCATAATATGATAAAGTAGTAATTTTATGTGTTATTTTTTTCTTTCGTAAAGTTATGACTTTATTCTCGTAATATCACAACTTTTTTTTGTAAAGTGGTGACTTTATTCTCGTAATATTAAGTCTTTTTTCTTGTAAAGTTATGACTTTATTCTCGTAATATTACGTCTTTTTTCTTGTAAAGTTATGACTTTATTCTCGTAATATTACGTCTTTTTTCTTGTAAAGTTATGACTTTATTCTCGTAATATTATGACTTTTTTTCTCGAAGAGTTAGGACTTTATTCTCGTAATATTACGACTTTTTTCTCGTAAAGTTATGGCTTTAATCTCTTCATATTACGACTTTTTATCTCATAATATTATGACTTTATTCTAAATATTATGACTTTTTTCTCGAAAAGTTAGGACTTTATTTCTTAATATTACGACTTTTCATCTCATAATATCATGACTTTATTCTCGTAATTTTATGACTTTTTTTCTCGTAAAGTTAGGACTTTGTCCTCGTATTATTACGACTTTTTTTCTCGTAAAGTTAGGACTTTTTCTCGTAATAATACGTTTTTTCTCGCAAAGTTATGACTTCATTCTCGTAATATTACGACTTTTTTCTAGTAAAGTTATGACTTTATTCTGTTAATATTACGACTTTTTTCTCCTAAAAGTATGACTTTATTTCGTTATATTACGACTTTTTTTCTCGTAAAGTCATGACTTTAATCTCGTTATATTAGGAATTTTTTTTTGTCATTAATTTAGTTATTAAATTTTTTATTAATTCTACATTAAAAAAGGGGTTTTTGTGCGGGGTGTCTGGCACCGGAGGTGAGTAGAACAGAAACTGGATTGAGGAATGACTCAGGATGCAGAAATTGGTGCAAAAGGGCGGTGGTTTTATTAACCAAAAATCACAATGAACAAAGGAGAAGACAGAAAGTCCCAGGTAACTTACCAAAAAGCAAATGAGCTGAAAAATAACTGAAATAACAACCTCACTGTTATCTGTCCCCAACAACAATAACAGAAACTCCCCCACAGTTAATGTCTGTCTGCTAAGGAAACCCTTTTTTCATGATTAGTGCATTTTTTTGACTGCTGATTGGTTCCCTTAATAGTGTGTAGTTCTTGAACGCAGCCCCTTACCTGACTCCTCCTCCACCAACCCCTAATCAGACCAGGCTATATAAGGCACCTGGGGCCTGTTGAGTCCTCTTAAAAGGCCTCAGAAAGTTGTCAGACTCCACTGCAGCTCTTAATAGTTTGAATTCAAAAGAAACAAGAAGAGATGATTCATTGATGGAAATAGGTCTTCGTATCATCGGATGTATGTATATATTATATATATTTTATATTTTATATATATACAACAAACTGCGATGCACTATGTGTTCTGACAATTATCAGAACCAGCATTAACTTTTTCAGCAGTTTGAGCTCCAGTAGCTCTTCTATTGGATCGGACAACACAGGCCAGCCTTCCCTCCCCACGTGCATCAATGAGCCTCGGGTCTGACCCTGTCGCCGGTTCACTGGTTTTCCTTCCCTGGACCACTTTTGGTCGGTCCTGACCACTTCAGACCGGGAACATCCCACAAGAGCTGCAGTTCTGGAGATGCTCTGACCCAGTCGTCTACCCCTCACTATTTGGCCCTTGTCAAAGTCGCTCACATCCTTTTGCTGGCCCATTTTTTCTGCTTCCAACACAAAGTTCAAAGTTCAATGTTTGTACTTAAACATAACAAGAATTCAGATAAATAAGAGGTGGTCATAAACTGTTTTTCTTTGTTGATCGAACAAGCCTGTCAGTTGAAGATGTGCTTGGCAACTTGTTTTGACTCCACCTCTTGTCTGTTGTGAATTGGTGACTTTAACGTTTTCAAATCATCCAAAAGTCTGATAGTTGTACTAAAAGTCGAAATAGTTGAAGTTTTGTGTTTAGAAGTAAATGCTTGTGTTGAAAGCATGAGGGCAAAGTACAGTGATACAACAGGGTTTGGGGCGTGTCAAGATACCACACAAACACGCAAAACACACACACACACACACACACACGCACACGCCCACGCCCACGCACGCGCACGCACACGCACACGCACACGCACACACAAACGCACACGCACACCACACCACAAAACACACACACACACACCACACACACAAACACACACACACACACACACACAACACACACACAACCACACACACACAAAACAAACACACACACACACACACACACACACCCCACACACACACACACACAATTCTTTAACTATGCATGGTGTGTCACAAAACCATTGTTCCCGTGTGCTGCTTATGGCTTAAGTTAAAGTTACACCAAAGCACTTCCTATATTAGAATGTGATCCAGTCTTGTGAACACTTTGTTAAACCACCTTGTAAACACATAACTTTTTTTTTTTATGGGAATGAGAAAAATATGTTAAAAAAATAAATATATGAATTAAAGCTGA
>CAKAOJ020001126.1:0-23954 GCA_916701645.2 Sebastolobus alascanus | reverse complement strand
TTTATAGTAGGTAGATCATTTTGACTTGGTCATTTTATAAGTAGCTCGCATGCTGAAAAAGTGTGGGCACCCCTGGTCTAGAACAACTTAACACAGAGTGTTGAGATGCATCTCAAATGAATCTGCAGGCTCCCAGCTGTTAGATGATGTACACATCTTTTATGTTCATTTACTGCTGATCTGCTAGTTTCCCAATAATTATCCCCTGTACCCCCCTAGAAAGACAAAAACTGATCTATTGTGGATCTCACAGCCCTTGCGCACGTCGGGGGACACGCTGTCGTGCACTTACACCACTAATTAAATCTCAATTGCAAATAGTGTTGACATTCCAAAGTGGTAGCATGCAGAAAGGTGAATTAATATGGATTTAACTCCCTACTTAAGAATAGTTTAGAAGGGAGAGATGGTTATTGTTGTTGTTTAATTAACATTTTTCGTTGTAAGTTTGCATTTACAAAGTATGTTAGGTACACAGAGAAAAGCTGAATATTCAATCCCCAAGTTTCATTAACCAAATTGCCACCAGATAAAGCCAAAGAGCCTTTCATTCCACATAGTCAGTTAAGCAGATCGTCCACCAGATGGAGCCAAAGAGCATTTCAGTGGATGACGTCTCCAAGCAACGCCCACTGAGAGCTTCACTGCTCACGCGAGACCAGTCAGCATGTGACCACGGAAGAGGGATCTCCTCCTAACAATAGGCATCGGGGAAGCCTCTTGAACATGCACGGCGGCCTAAAACTCTCCACAGTTGGAGCAATAATTTTTTTTTACAACAAAAGTCCTCTTCGGGATTTGCCAAAGTACATCAAAGCACTCAATCTCTCTGCAGCAAGCTACATGCGCATTTTTACTGTTTGCGACAGTTAAACAAGCAGAGTTCTAAATCACTTTCCCACAAGGGAAGTGTTCAAACTTTTTCTAAATTGTTCGCTTGTCGTCTTGTGGACAGACCTGCCAAGGCATGTAATCAAACTTTTTACTAATCTAAATTAATGTGTTGTTATTTCGGCATCGTTTAGATCTGATATCAGCTTTGCTGTGCCATATTTATGTCTAAATAAGGTTATATTAAGTGTGGGTTGACCAGATAATGCAGGAGTCGCAACCTTTACTAACCAAAGAACCATTTTGCTCCCTCTTCCACCAAATAAAATATGTCTGGAGCCGCAAATCATATTTGATAACACAGCTTATAAAGTTTTATAAATAGTTATACTATATATAAAAAAACTATAGTTTGTTGCACGTCCCCGACGGTACGGGCGAGTCGGGCCGTTGGTGCGCCCGACCCCGCTGGGCCGAGATCCCACCTCAACCGGCGCGCACCGGCCCAAACTTTCATTGCGCCACGGGGTTTTGCTTGCACCCTCTGACTCTCGCCCGCGTTAGACTCCTTGGTCCGTGTTTCAAGCCGGGTCGGATGGGTTGCCGACATCTCCACAGATCCCTGATGCCTTTAACGTGGGCCGAGCCCCGCCCTGGCGGCACGAGCGGTTTGGGCTCACTGAGGAAAGTCCGCTCCGGTCGATACTGGATGCTCCATGGTGTATTTTACTCCGCGTAACTGAAGGCTCCATGCGTAAAGACGCAACGGCGCTGGTGTTTTTTATTCTGTGAAACAAGCTAACAAACTTTAGTTTAACTATCATTTCAACTAACATTGACAATAATAATTAGAATGAAATGAATATACTCTAAATCAGTTTAATATTTCTCCATCTTTCCGTTATTCACACTGAATTTTCCATCGTTTGTCAGACAAACAAAAGCACATGGCTACTTTATTATGCAGAATAATGTCATCACTTTCCTGGCGCAACTGTCGGACCTGCAGTAGGATGTTTATACTAAAAATCCTTCTTGGTTGGCATCATATAGCGTTCCATGCAGCAGTGATATGAGCGAGGGCTATACTAAGTATTACTCAATAATATAACATCCTTGATTTAACTTTAGGTCCTCTGGCTATGGACGTTTTGAAAGCACAGTAATTTACAAAAGAAAGATTAATCCATCAATAAATAGTTCAAATTAAAAAGCGATTTACAAAAACACTATTAAATATTAAATAAATGCATGATTTTAAACTACATTAATTAATTTATAATTAAATAATGGTGTTCAAAATTATATTTGAAAATGCAAATTTTATTTGAAAATGCAGTTAAAAAAATTATATTTGAAAATGCAGTCTAAAAATATAAATAAATAAATACTCAATAATATAACATCCTTGATTTAACTTTAGGTCCTCTGGCTACGGACGTTTTGAAAGCACAGTAATTTACAAATGAAAGATTAATCCATCAATAAATTGTTCAAATTAAAAAGCGATTTACAAAAACACTATAAAATATTAAATAAATGCATAATTTTAAAATACAGTAATTAATTTATAATTAAATAATGGTGTTCAAAATTATATTTGACAATGCAAATTATATTTGAAAATGCAGTTTAAAAGATTATATTTGAAAATGCAGTTTAAGAATATAAATAAATCAATAGATTTTTAATTTATAATTAAATAATGGTGTTCAAAATTATATTTGAAAATGCAAATTATATTTGAAAATGCAGTTTAAAAAATTATATTTGAAAATGCAGTTTAAAAATATAAATAAATCAATATATTCAGACTTCGTTCAATATATTCAGACTTCGTTCAATATATTCAGACTTCATTCAATATATTCAGACTTCGTTCAATATATTCAGACTTCGTTCAATATATTCAGAGTTCTTTCAATATTCTCAGGATTTCCTTCAATATTCTCAGGATTTCATTCAATATATTCAGAGTTCATTCAATATTCTCAGGATTTCATTCAATATATTCAGAGTTCATTCAATATTCTCAGGATTTCATTCCATATATTCAGAGTTCATTCCATATATTCAGGGTTCATTCAATATATTCAGAGTTCATTCAATATTCTCAGGATTTCACATTATATATATAATAATTTCCTAAACGGCTTGCCATAATGTGTGTATATATATATATATATATATATATATGTGTATGTGTATATATATATGTATATGTGTTTTGTTGTCAGAGTTGTTTTTTCCATGGGTTTATTTTACAGTAGTTTTATTGAATATCAATACATAGGTTAGATAAGACGTGAAATCGTTAAAGTAACCTTCTTTATTTATATCGAATAGGAGTGCATGTATTCTTTATCCAACATTGTGGCATGTCTTGATTAACTACAATGAAGGTGTCAATAAATAAATAAATGAAGTCTATGATTCTAATTTAGGAAAGTTATGATCAGTTAGGACGTTGTTCAAATATTAATATTCAAAAGAGATTGTGTGCTAAAATGCACTACAAGCCTTAAGCTCCTTACAAGGATTCACTAGCTTTAGTTTACATTAGTAAAAGTATCAAGTATCAGGTAGGCAATGTAGAAAATGCTGGAGAAACACCTGGTATGACAGGAATATCAACTGAAACTTGGTGATTTGGTGTTAAGATGTATGAAGGGCCCAATATGGAAATTTTGTCCCCCTACCCATATTTCCTAATGGCTGGCCTGCTTACAGGCTGCATTTGTGTTGGCAGTTAAGAGTGAGTGATCAGTCATTGTCACACTTGGTCGTCGTGGGGGGGGGGGGGGGGGACAGCGACACTGGGGGGGACAGAGACATTAAAAGTGATCAAGTATTTTTGTATACCGGGTGGGGAGACAGCAACACCCGGTCGGGGGGGGGGGGGACGACGACGACAGCGAGACCCGGTCAAGACAATAACGTAACTCGCTGCGGAGCCCCGTTGGTCTGGAGGAGCTGCAGCAGTTATTTCTGCAAAAACGTCCCCTGCACATTCACGAGATATTCTCAGAGCTAAACTAACTCTCTGCAGTGTGTAGTGTGCGTGCGTTCACGTGGAGTTGGAGTGAGCCGAGCGGAGGGAGAACGAGCGCGGTGTGCAGGCAGCAGGCAGCAGAAACAGAAGCAGAGCTGCTGCGCGCTCTCGTACCCACACGTGAGCGCGCATGGGAATCCGACCCGTTAGGATTTATGCGCCTGAAAAGTTACAAATGGTCCCTTTAAAGTTACCTTGTTTAACTATATTGAATAGGAGTGCATTTATACTTTAACCATCATGGTGGTATGTCTTAATTAACCACAATGAAAGTGTCATTAAATAAATATATAAATAAGGTTTACGATTCTAAATTAGAGAAATTCTGATCTTTCAGGAATAGATGTGGATTAACTATTAATATCCATTAGAGACTGTGGGCTAAAAAGTTAGGTATATTTACGATTAGCGTATATTATGGAATAGTTGCATTAGAATGTAACACAGGTTAAAACATTTGGGCTTTTTATAAGTAATGATGTGGCTTCTCCATATCCTTGTGTAAGGTCTGATAAGGGTTTTAAAAAAAAAAAATGGTACAGAGAACCACAAAAATGAAAAGATCAGAGAAGCAATGAACACATGTGTGGATAAACACCTAATCTGTCCCCCTGCCCATATTTCCTAATGGCTGGCCTGCTTACAGGCTGCATTTGTGGTGGCAGTTCAGAGTGAGTGATCAGCCATTGAGTTCATGTGGTAATCAACCAACAGAAAGACTTTGGTACAACGATTTTAATCAAAAGTGTGGGGTCAAAAGTTATTGCTGTGTCTTACATGACAAAAGCAGAGTGATTAGAGGGATTCAGGTGGAACAGAACAGGTGGGGAGACAGCGCACCCGGTCGGAGGGGTGGGGGGGTGGGGGGGACAGCGACACCCGGTCAGGACAAAAACGTAGATCAGAGAAGCAATGAACACATGTGTGGAGAAACACCTAATCTGTCCCCCTGCCCATAATTCCTAATGGCTGGCCTGATTACAGGCTGCAATTGTATGGACAGTTAAGAGTGAGTGATCAGCCATTGAGTTCATGTGGTTATGCAGCCGACAGAAACACTTTGGTACAACTTTTGCAATCAAAAGGGTTGGGTCTACAGTTATTACTGTGTCTTACATGACAAAAGCAGGGTGACTGGAGGGATTAAGGTTGAAGGGAACAGGTTCTGGCAGTGCTGTCTGCAGATGATGAGAGCTGTTACTCTTGTGTGGACATTACTATGATTTAGTTGACAGTAAAAGTCTACAAGTACATTTGCAGTTTGGTTTACTAACAACATTTACAAAAAACTATATAGTTATATGTTAACATGTGTGTACATCATGTTATACAGATGTGATGGTAAATTAATGATTGCCATTTTTTAAAATTTGATTCCAGTCCTCATGATTAAAAATGTGCTGGAAGCTGTGTCTAAGACAGTTTCATAATATCTTATATATATATATATATATATATATATATATATATATATATATATATATATATATATATATATATAAGGTAAAAGTTAAAAGGTAAAAGGCTTAGATTCATCACCACAGGCTTAAGATACATATAGGTCATATAACATATTATCTTTTACTCTGATTAACCCACAAGAAAAGATTATATTCCTTTACATTTTTTAATTGTATATCTATGTAGACTTTTCCCCAGACAGTGTTTTAATTGGTTAGTGCCTTGCTGTAGGTGACGCCCACAGAACCCCATCTGTGTGCTGATTAGTTCCTTGTTTGGACACGCCCATACAAGCCCCCTGACCTGCCTTTATCATTCAATTTTCCCTCAGGACCAATTCACTTTCTTGTTTTTTTAACAAGCGAGTAGATCTCCTGGAAACAGTAGAGCAAAAAAAACCTATTTGTACTGAGCTTTCAGGACACATTTGACGATCCTACGAAGTTTGATTTCCAACCAGTTGCTTTTGGTGTGAAGGTAAGTTTTTGCTATTTAATTAATTTCCATTTAGCCTACTTATAAAGAACATATGGGCGCGTAACGTTACAGCAAGTGATTGTGTAACTGTGTACTTTAGTCGGATAAAAAAAATAAAATCATCGGACATCAGAATCAGTTATAGGAAACATAGAAAACGTTACATCATATCTGTACAAAAACCGGACCAAACTCTGTGTATAAAACTCCGTCTACAAAACAAACTTTCTCTAAATTGTTCGCTTGTCGTCTTGTGGACAGACCTGCCAAGGCATGTAATCAAACTTTTTACTAATCTAAATTAATGTGTTGTTATTTCGGCATCGTTTAGATCTGATATCAGCTTTGCTGTGCCATATTTATGTCTAAATAAGGTTATATTAAGTGTGGGTTGACCAGATAATGCAGGAGTCGCAACCTTTACTAACCGAAGAGCCATTTTGCTCCCTCTTCCACCAAATAAAATATGTCTGGAGCCGCAAATCATATTTGATAACACAGCTTATAAAGTTTTATAAATAGTTGTACTATATATAAAAAAACTATAGTTTGTTGCACGCCCCCGACGGTACGGGCGAGTCGGGCCGTTGGTGCGCCCGACCCCGCTGGGCCGAGATCCCACCTCAACCGGCGCGCGCCGGCCCAAACTTTCATTGCGCCACGGGGTTTTGCTTGCACCCTCTGACTCTCGCCCGCGTTAGACTCCGTGGTCCGTGTTTCAAGCCGGGTCGGATGGGTTGCCGACATCTCCACAGATCCCTGATGCCTTTAACGTGGGCCGAGCCCCGCCCTGGCGGCACGAGCGGTTTGGGCTCACTGAGGAAAGTCCGCTCCGGTCGATACTGGATGCTCCATGGTGTATTTTACTCCGCGTAACTGAAGGCTCCATGCGTAAAGACGCAACGGCGCTGGTGTTTTTTATTCTGTGAAACAAGCTAACAAACTTTAGTTTAACTATCATTTCAACTAACATTGACAATAATAATTAGAATGAAATGAATATACTCTAAATCAGTTTAATATTTCTCCATCTTTCCGTTATTCACACTGAATTTTCCATCGTTTGTCAGACAAACAAAAGCACATGGCTACTTTATTATGCAGAATAATGTCATCACTTTCCTGGCGCAACTGTCGGACCTGCAGTAGGATGTTTATACTAAAAATCCTTCTTGGTTGGCATCATATAGCGTTCCATGCAGCAGTGATATGAGCGAGGGCTATACTAAGTATTACTCAATAATATAACATCCTTGATTTAACTTTAGGTCCTCTGGCTATGGACGTTTTGAAAGCACAGTAATTTACAAAAGAAAGATTAATCCATCAATAAATAGTTCAAATTAAAAAGCGATTTACAAAAACACTATTAAATATTAAATAAATGCATGATTTTAAACTACATTAATTAATTTATAATTAAATAATGGTGTTCAAAATTATATTTGAAAATGCAAATTTTATTTGAAAATGCAGTTAAAAAAATTATATTTGAAAATGCAGTCTAAAAATATAAATAAATAAATACTCAATAATATAACATCCTTGATTTAACTTTAGGTCCTCTGGCTACGGACGTTTTGAAAGCACAGTAATTTACAAATGAAAGATTAATCCATCAATAAATTGTTCAAATTAAAAAGCGATTTACAAAAACACTATAAAATATTAAATAAATGCATAATTTTAAAATACAGTAATTAATTTATAATTAAATAATGGTGTTCAAAATTATATTTGACAATGCAAATTATATTTGAAAATGCAGTTTAAAAGATTATATTTGAAAATGCAGTTTAAGAATATAAATAAATCAATAGATTTTTAATTTATAATTAAATAATGGTGTTCAAAATTATATTTGAAAATGCAAATTATATTTGAAAATGCAGTTTAAAAAATTATATTTGAAAATGCAGTTTAAAAATATAAATAAATCAATATATTCAGACTTCGTTCAATATATTCAGACTTCGTTCCATATATTCAGACTTCGTTCAATATATTCAGACTTCGTTCAATATATTCAGACTTCGTTCAATATATTCAGAGTTCGTTCAATATTCTCAGGATTTCATTCAATATTCTCAGGATTTCATTCAATATATTCAGAGTTCATTCAATATTCTCAGGATTTCATTCAATATATTCAGAGTTCATTCAATATTCTCAGGATTTCATTCCATATATTCAGAGTTCATTCAATATATTCAGGGTTCATTCAATATATTCAGAGTTCATTCAATATTCTCAGGATTTCACATTATATATATAATAATTTCCTAAACGGCTTGCCATAATATATATATATATATATATATATATATGTGTGTTATATATATATATATATATGTGTTTTGTTGTCAGAGTTGTTTTTTCCATGGGTTTATTTTACAGTAGTTTTATTGAATATCAATACATAGGTTAGATAAGACGTCAAATCGTTAAAGTAACCTTCTTTATTTATATCGAATAGGAGTGCATGTATTCTTTATCCAACATTGTGGCATGTCTTGATTAACTACAATGAAGGTGTCAATAAATAAATAAATGAAGTCTATGATTCTAATTTAGGAAAGTTATGATCAGTTAGGACGTTGTTCAAATATTAATATTCAAAAGAGATTGTGTGCTAAAATGCACTACAAGCCTTAAGCTCCTTACAAGGATTCACTAGCTTTAGTTTACATTAGTAAAAGTATCAAGTATCAGGTAGGCAATGTAGAAAATGCTGGAGAAACACCTGGTATGACAGGAATATCAACTGAAACTTGGTGATTTGGTGTTAAGATGTATGAAGGGCCCAATATGGAAATTTTGTCCCCCTACCCATATTTCCTAATGGCTGGCCTGCTTACAGGCTGCATTTGTGTTGGCAGTTAAGAGTGAGTGATCAGTCATTGTCACACTTGGTCGTCGTGGGGGGGGGGGGGGGACAGCGACACTGGGGGGGACAGAGACATTAAAAGTGATCAAGTATTTTTGTATACCGGGTGGGGAGACAGCAACACCCGGTCGGAGGGGGGGGGACGACGACGACAGCGACACCCGGTCAAGACAATAACGTAACTCGCTGCGGAGCCTCGTTGGTCTGGAGGAGCTGCAGCAGTTATTTCTGCAAAAACGTCCCCTGCACATTCACGATATATTCTCAGAGCTAAACTAACTCTCTGCAGTGTGTAGTGTGCGTGCGTTCACGTGGAGTTGGAGTGAGCCGAGCGGAGGGAGAACGAGCGCGGTGTGCAGGCAGCAGGCAGCAGAAACAGAAGCAGAGCTGCTGCGCGCTCTCGTACCCACACGTGAGCGCGCATGGGAATCCGACCCGTTAGGATTTATGCGCGTGAAAAGTTACAAATGGTCCCTTTAAAGTTACCTTGTTTAACTATATTGAATAGGAGTGCATTTATACTTTAACCATCATGGTGGTATGTCTTGATTAACCACAATGAAAGTGTCATTAAATAAATATATAAATAAGGTTTACGATTCTAAATTAGAGAAATTCTGATCTTTCAGGAATAGATGTGGATTAACTATTAATATCCATTAGAGACTGTGGGCTAAAAAGTTAGGTATATTTACGATTAGCGTATATTATGGAATAGTTGCATTAGAATGTAACACAGGTTAAAACATTTGGGCTTTTTATAAGTAATGATGTGGCTTCTCCATATCCTTGTGTAAGGTCTGATAAGGGTTTTAAAAAAAAAAAATGGTACAGAGAACCACAAAAATGAAAAGATCAGAGAAGCAATGAACACATGTGTGGATAAACACCTAATCTGTCCCCCTGCCCATATTTCCTAATGGCTGGCCTGCTTACAGGCTGCATTTGTGGTGGCAGTTCAGAGTGAGTGATCAGCCATTGAGTTCATGTGGTAATCAACCAACAGAAAGACTTTGGTACAACGATTTTAATCAAAAGTGTGGGGTCAAAAGTTATTGCTGTGTCTTACATGACAAAAGCAGAGTGATTAGAGGGATTCAGGTGGAACAGAACAGGTGGGGAGACAGCGCACCCGGTCGGAGGGGTGGGGGGGTGGGGGGGACAGCGACACCCGGTCAGGACAAAAACGTAGATCAGAGAAGCAATGAACACATGTGTGGAGAAACACCTAATCTGTCCCCCTGCCCATAATTCCTAATGGCTGGCCTGATTACAGGCTGCAATTGTATGGACAGTTAAGAGTGAGTGATCAGCCATTGAGTTCATGTGGTTATGCAGCCGACAGAAACACTTTGGTACAACTTTTGCAATCAAAAGGGTTGGGTCTACAGTTATTACTGTGTCTTACATGACAAAAGCAGGGTGACTGGAGGGATTAAGGTTGAAGGGAACAGGTTCTGGCAGTGCTGTCTGCAGATGATGAGAGCTGTTACTCTTGTGTGGACATTACTATGATTTAGTTGACAGTAAAAGTCTACAAGTACATTTGCAGTTTGGTTTACTAACAACATTTACAAAAAACTATATAGTTATATGTTAACATGTGTGTACATCATGTTATACAGATGTGATGGTAAATTAATGATTGCCATTTTTTAAAATTTGATTCCAGTCCTCATGATTAAAAATGTGCTGGAAGCTGTGTCTAAGACAGTTTCATAATATCTTATATATATATATATATATATATATATATATATATATATATATATATATATATATATATATATATAAGGTAAAAGTTAAAAGGTAAAAGGCTTAGATTCATCACCACAGGCTTAAGATACATATAGGTCATATAACATATTATCTTTTACTCTGATTAACCCACAAGAAAAGATTATATTCCTTTACATTTTTTAATTGTATATCTATGTAGACTTTTCCCCAGACAGTGTTTTAATTGGTTAGTGCCTTGCTGTAGGTGACGCCCACAGAACCCCATCTGTGTGCTGATTAGTTCCTTGTTTGGACACGCCCATACAAGCCCCCTGACCTGCCTTTATCATTCAATTTTCCCTCAGGACCAATTCACTTTCTTGTTTTTTTAACAAGCGAGTAGATCTCCTGGAAACAGTAGAGCAAAAAAAACCTATTTGTACTGAGCTTTCAGGACACATTTGACGATCCTACGAAGTTTGATTTCCAACCAGTTGCTTTTGGTGTGAAGGTAAGTTTTTGCTATTTAATTAATTTCCATTTAGCCTACTTATAAAGAACATATGGGCGCGTAACGTTACAGCAAGTGATTGTGTAACTGTGTACTTTAGTCGGATAAAAAAAATAAAATCATCGGACATCAGAATCAGTTATAGGAAACATAGAAAACGTTACATCATATCTGTACAAAAACCGGACCAAACTCTGTGTATAAAACTCCGTCTACAAAACAAACTTTCTCTAAATTGTTCGCTTGTCGTCTTGTGGACAGACCTGCCAAGGCATGTAATCAAACTTTTTACTAATCTAAATTAATGTGTTGTTATTTCGGCATCGTTTAGATCTGATATCAGCTTTGCTGTGCCATATTTATGTCTAAATAAGGTTATATTAAGTGTGGGTTGACCAGATAATGCAGGAGTCGCAACCTTTACTAACCGAAGAGCCATTTTGCTCCCTCTTCCACCAAATAAAATATGTCTGGAGCCGCAAATCATATTTGATAACACAGCTTATAAAGTTTTATAAATAGTTGTACTATATATAAAAAAACTATAGTTTGTTGCACGCCCCCGACGGTACGGGCGAGTCGGGCCGTTGGTGCGCCCGACCCCGCTGGGCCGAGATCCCACCTCAACCGGCGCGCGCCGGCCCAAACTTTCATTGCGCCACGGGGTTTTGCTTGCACCCTCTGACTCTCGCCCGCGTTAGACTCCTTGGTCCGTGTTTCAAGCCGGGTCGGATGGGTTGCCGACATCTCCACAGATCCCTGATGCCTTTAACGTGGGCCGAGCCCCGCCCTGGCGGCACGAGCGGTTTGGGCTCACTGAGGAAAGTCCGCTCCGGTCGATGCTCCATGGTGTATTTTACTCCGTGTAACTGAAGGCTCCATGCGTAAAGACGCAACGGCGCTGGTGTTTTTTATTCTGTGAAACAAGCTAACAAACTTTAGTTTAACTATCATTTCAACTAACATTGACAATAATAATTAGAATGAAATGAATATACTCTAAATCAGTTTAATATTTCTCCATCTTTCCGTTATTCACACTGAATCTTCCATCGTTTGTCAGACAAACAAAAGCACATGGCTACTTTATTATGCAGAATGATGTCATCACTTTCCTGGCGCAACTGTCGGACCTGCAGTAGGATGTTTATACTAAAAATCCTTCTTGGTTGGCATCATATAGCGTTCCATGCAGCAGTGATATGAGCGAGGGCTATACTAAGTATTACTCAATAATATAACATCCTTGATTTAAATTATGTCCTCTGGCTATGGACGTTTTGAAAGCAGAGTAATTTACAAATGAAAGATTAATCCATCAATAAATAGTTCAAATTAAAAAGCGATTTACAAAAACACTATAAAATATTCAATAAATGCATAATTTTAAAATACAGTAATTCATTTATAATTAAAATACTGGTGTTCAAAATTATATCTGAAAATGCAAATTATATTTGAAAATGCAGTTAAAAAAAATATATTTGAAAATGCAGTTTAAAAATATAAATAAATAAATACTCAATAATATAACATCCTTGATTTAACTTTAGGTCCTCTGGCTACGGACGTTTTGAAAGCACAGTAATTTACAAATGAAAGATTAATCCATCAATAAATAGTTCAAATTAAAAAGCGATTTACAAAAACACTATAAAATATTAAATAGATGCATAATTTTAAAATACAGTAATTAATTTATAATTAAATAATGGTGTTCAAAATTATATTTGAAAATGCAAATTATATTTGAAATGCAGTTAAAAAAATTTTATTTGAAAATGCAGTTTAAAAATATAAATAAATAAATAGATTCCCACATTGATGTAACAATACTGGTTTTAATCAGGTATTTAAAGGGCAGCTTGTTTTCTCATTAGCATTAGCTTTTCCTTGCTGCATTGGCAAAATGTATGAGCTTTTCATCTTGGCTATTGGACTCATTTAGCTTCTTATTTTAGCCTCTGTATTCACCTTAGACATGACCCTAACAGGTCCTAACATCCTCCATGAATGAACTGAAGCAAATAAATGCAAAATAGCCACGTGGGATGTAGCAGCACTTATGGTGCATTCAAGTGCACTACATAAACTCTGGAAACTGAAATGTAACAACGCTGAAGTTTGTTCTTTTTCTTCCATGATACTGTGATGGGGAGCTGACTGTTTATAGTCTTTTTGTAAATCCCTTTTAAATTTGAACTATTTCTTGATGGTAATATTTCATTTGTAATTTTTTTCCAAATTCATCTTTTTATTCCCCATTAAAATGATCAATCACGTGATGGCATTCAATGATCATGCAATCAAAATGGAGGGCTAGGGCTGTAAATGACATTCAATGATCATGCAATCAAAATGGAGGGCTGTAGATGACATATCAAATAACTGAATGTAATTTTTAATAGTAGTTTTAATAATTCATTCTTGCGACTCATTTAAATTTTAATAGTGTCTGTAGCTGAAAGTGTGAAAAAGTAGTAAGAATTCAAAGTGGACTATGTTTAAGTGGATGTAAAAAATTTTTCCATTGAATTACATTGAAATAAAAATGTGAAAATAGCTTAATATTTAAAAAGTAGAAATGGCACAAAAACGTTGAATGTAAGCACTTATGTTCTTTAAAAGCTTAACATTTTGATTGTTGAACAGACTCTATAGCAGAAAGTTTGAAGGTGTAGTTCAAGTAAAAAAACGTACGAATTAAATAGAAGTTGAAGAATAGAAATTGATAAAATACTTTATTACAGCATTCACGCATTTATGGTTTATTTAATTCTACTGTTGAGCAGAGATATCAATTATAAATCTTCAGGACCAATTCTGATATTTCAAATACCCACCTTAAAACTGGAGTATGCGATTTGGCGCAAATATGATTTAAAAAAGTTATTTTTAGAAAACGGCCTCTATATGGTGACAGTAGAACATGAAACAGGTAACCTGAGTTAAATCATGTTCCTCTGAGTCCTACTGTGTCCTCCGGTGCTCCTAACGGCATCTGAAGGATTTCACTTACCGGAGGAAAACAAGGTCCGCTGAGCAGCTGCAGTCTATGAGAGCCGGCTGTCAATCACTCTGAACTCCGACCAAACGGTCAAACTAGGCAGCGCTGATCAAATATGAATCAATATTCTGTTACTGTAATGACTATTTCTCTCCTCAGATGTTCTCAGAATCATCTTGTAGTTACTGTAGCTGTAAAAGGATAAAGTTTGTGACGCGACTACCATTGTAAAATCTGTTGATGGAAGCCAAGTTCTGGTCACATGACCGGAGCACAGCCAATAGGAACGCTCTCTCTCTGAAATGACCTCTGACCTCTGTGACCTCTGCCGTCACGGACTAGATTTTCCTAAAGCCTGAAAACAGAGCCATAAGGAGGAGCAGAAGTCTAGATTTCTCCCAGAACACTTGAATTACAATATGTTAAAAGGTTATTATGGAATTATGCCCATTGATGCCAAACATATACTGCCTATTGCCACTTGAAGTAATTCATGTGCATTTCTGATTTATGTCTAGAACAACTTAACACAGAGTGTTGAGATGCATCTCAAATGAATCTGCAGGCTCCCAGCTGTTAGATGATGTACACATCTTTTATGTTCATTTACTGCTGATCTGCTAGTTTCCCAATAATTATCCCCTGCACCCCCCTAGAAAGACAAAAACTGATCTATTGTGGATCTCACAGCCCTTGCGCACGTCGGGGGACACGCTGTCGTGCACTTAGACCACTAATTAAATCTCAATTGCAAATAGTGTTGACATTCCAAAGTGGTAGCATGCAGAAAGGTGAATTAATATGGATTTAACTCCCTACTTAAGATTAGTTTAGAAGGGAGAGATGGTTATTGTTGTTGTTTAATTAACATTTTTCGTTGTAAGTTTGCATTTACAAAGTATGTTAGGTACACAGAGAAAAGCTGAATATTCAATCCCCAAGTTTCATTAACCAAATTGCCACCAGATAAAGCCAAAGAGCCTTTCATTCCACATAGTCAGTTAAGCAGATCGTCCACCAGATGGAGCCAAAGAGCATTTCAGTGGATGACGTCTCCAAGCAACGCCCACTGAGAGCTTCACTGCTCACGCGAGACCAGTCAGCATGTGACCACGGAAGAGGGATCTCCTCCTAACAATAGGCATCGGGGAAGCCTCTTGAACATGCACGGCGGCCTAAAACTCTCCACAGTTGGAGCAATAATTTTTTTTTACAACAAAAGTCCTCTTCGGGATTTGCCAAAGTACATCAAAGCACTCAATCTCTCTGCAGCAAGACACATGTGCATTTTTACTGTTTGCGACAGTTAAACAAGCAGAGTTTTTAAATCCTTTTTCCCACAAGGGAAGTGTTCAAACTTTTTCTAAATTGTTCGCTTGTCGTCTTGTGGACAGACCTGCCAAGGCATGTAATCAAACTTTTTACTAATCTAAATTAATGTGTTGTTATTTCGGCATCGTTTAGATCTGATATCAGCTTTGCTGTGCCATATTTATGTCTAAATATGGTTATATTAAGTGTGGGTTGACCAGATAATGCAGGAGTCGCAACCTTTACTAACCAAAGAGCCATTTTTCTCCCTCTTCCACAAAATAAAATATGTCTGGAGCCGCAAATCATATTTGATAACACAGCTTATAAAGTTTTATAAAGAGTTATACTATATATAAAAAAACTATAGTTTGTTGCACGTCCCCGACGGTACGGGCGAGTCGGGCCGTTGGTGCGCCCGACCCCGCCTGTTGAGCAAAGTCATCAATTATAAATCTTCACGACCAATTTTGATATTCAAATACCCACCTTAAAGCTGGAGTATGCGATTTGGCGCAAATATGATTTAAAAAAGTTATTTTTAGAAAACGGCCTCCATATCGTGACAGTAGTACATGAAACAGGTAACCTGAGTTAAATCATGTTCCTCTGTGTCCTTCTGTGTCCTCCGGTGCTCCTAACGGCATCTGAAGGATTTCACTTATTGGAGGAAAACAAGGTCCGCTGCCCAGCTGCAGTCTATGAGAGCCGGCTGTCAATCACTCTGAACTCCGACCAAACGGTCAAACTAGGCAGCGCTGATCAAATATGAATCAATATTCTGTTACTGTAATGCCTATTTCTCTCCTCAGATGTTCTCAGAATCATCTTGTAGTTACTGTTTAGCTGTAAAAGGATAAAGTTTGTGACGCGACTGCCATTGTAAAATCTGTTGAAGGAAGCCAAGTTCTGGTCACATGACCGGAGCACAGCCAATAGGAACGCTCTCTCTCTGAAATGACCTGTGACCTCTGACCTCTGTGACCTCTGCCGTAACGGACTAGATTTTCCTAAAGCCTGAAAACAGAGCCATAAGGAGGAGCAGAAGTCTAGATTTCTCTCAGAACACTTGAATTACAATGTGCTGAAAGGTTATTATGGAATTCTTTGCCAAATTATGCCAAAAAATGGTTGCCTACTGTCACTTTAATCTATCCATCTAGAAGTTGGTCTACTGCTTTAAACATCCAAGCATTCTAGAACTGTAAATTATTGCAAATAACAAGTATTGAAGTCCATTTATACATGACATTATGAGTGCCATTTTAATCACAAAATATGTCAAGTGTGCATTATGTAAATTATATATTTTGTTTTTCAGATCATTTCAAGATGCCACGTAAAAAGGGATACAACAAGGGAAACAATAGGAGGCGTTCCCAGTGGGAAAAGGCAGACAACAAGAGGAGTTTGCGTCACAACGCAGATGTGTCTGGTATGAAAACTACAACGCATGATGTAAATGATGTGATTAAATGCGTTTGTGCTGACGGTATTGTGAAGCCAGTAATACTTGGTAGCAAACATTTCAGAATGGTTGGATCTGGAGATCAAGGAACAAAATGGTCTACTGTTGCAGCTGTGATGAGACATGAAGTTACCAGTTGTTGTACTTGGAATTCTTCTGTGTTGGATTCCATAACTGAGCAAGGAAACAAGTTGATGTTGGAGAATGTAGAGGAAAGTATTGATGGACAGTATCATGCTTATGACACATTTTACAACTTGTCTTTAGGGACTGAAATGGGAGGTGAGTGTGTTTACTCGGAAATTTATGAAGCTTTGCAAATTGCTCTGCTGGAGAACAAATCTTGTTTGTTGGATCTGAGTGGACATTATTGTACAGTTGTACATCACAACAACTATTTTGTTGTTGTGGATTTCAATGCTTGCAATGCCTCTGGAATGCCTGTTGATTTTGGGAAGAGTGTGAAACTTGTCCACAGTAGTTTCTTGGAAGTCATGATGCATATCATGAACTTGTCAAAGGCCATTAATGCAGTAAATTTCACAGTTGTTGGTGTGAAGGTAGTCCTGGCAGGCAAAAGTCACTTGCCTAGTGCTTCGTCAGTTTGTGATTTAGCTGAGAATGACAAAAATCCTGCATCTTCTGATGGGAAACATGGTGTTTCAAGTACAACTTCAAAAGAACACTTGAGTGTTTCAAAAGGTGTTGAAGTGAAAAAATGCTTCATCCCTTTAACTTGCTTAAAGATTGAACTTGATGGTGAAAAAGGTGTAGTACCAGATGTAGCCAGTGTGGAAAACACAAGAGTAGATCATTTTCGTTGTGTTCAAGGCACTTTCCATCAAGGCAATGTACTATTTGGTGACAATGCAGGAAGGCAATGTGTTGCGATGTCCTTGGCAGCTATGGTAATGCATGAAGAGAAAAGTGTTATGACATGGACTTCCCAACTACTAGACAGAGTTGTTGTTTCAGGGGACCATTTGTACTCTTTTTTCAACAGACAAAATATGATATCGGATAAATCTCAAGGATATCTCTTGATAAATGACTTGCCACACGAATGCACATTCAGAAATCGTCGATATGCCTTGAAATACAGTGAACCTGTAGTTGGAGATTTGCATGTACAGGAAGGCAATCTTCTCACCCAAGGAATTGCTTATAGCCTGAGTGATGGCCTGAGGAAAATACTTGCATCATACAATCGCTGTTTCTTTACAGCACATGGAAAGACGTGTGCTATTTTTTGTAAAGATGGGCTGTATATTGTTTTTGACTCCCATGCACGAAACACGGATGGCATGCCCAGCAATTCTGGCAAAAGTAGTGTTTTCTACTGCCCCACACTAGATGAAGTGTTTGCTCTTATCTACAGTTGGACACCTTGCAAACAAGCAGACACAGACATGCATCCATTTGAAATTACAGGACTTGCTGTGTATCTCATGGTAGATAGTTCAAAGGTCAGTGCACATAGTAGTGGCACAATAATGTGCACAGACAGGCAGCATTTAGCCTCATCAAACAACACACCTACATGCATGAATTCTCCCACTGAGTTGGAATCTGATGCTGGTGTAGTTGATGACAGTGGAGATGTCTGTGAAGAAAATAGGGTTACACTACCTAATGACTCCATTGAAGTGGTAAGTGACAGCAGTTATGCTGACAGTTCTGTTTTTGGATCTCCAAGGACAGGCTTTCAATTTAATGTCTTATCCACTGAAATTGCACAGACTCTGTGCATTCACTTAAATGTATCATTTGACAAACAAGGTGAAGTACCCTCTGGATCATATGGTACTTTGGGTGAGCCATGCACAACAGACAACATTGTTAGTGATGGTAACTGCTTTTTTAGGGCTCTGTCACAAGCGGTGTGTGGCAACCAGAAGTCCCATCGCAAGTTCAGGCTGGCTATAGTGAAACACATGGAGAGGAACGAAAGTATGTTTGGTAGTTTCATTAGAAGGGAGTACAACTCGTTGACAGATTATATCATTAACTCCAGAATGAAATTTGTTGGTAGCTGGGCAACTGAGGTAGAAATCCAGGCTGCAGCAAACCTCCTTGGTCTAGACATCTACACTCACACCAGTGGCAAGTGGTTGAAATACAAATGTATGGGCAGACGAGTTTCTGAGCAGGGGATTTATTTGCTGCATCATAATGAGAATCATTATGAATCTGTTGTGTGTGTAAAACACCATTCAGGTTGCTATAAATTGTGTACGATTCAAGAACAGCTCAATAACAAGCAAATGCAAACCAGGAGTGATGGAAACAGTTGCATTGAAATGATTGATCTGAGTGAATCTGAAGATTCAGTTGCTGTTCAGGGCAGTGGAATATCGTCAAAACGAAAGCATGTTGCTGATCCCAATGATTGCAATGACACACATGCAAAGAAAAGGAGACATTGCTGCTCTTGTAGTATGTGTAGCAGTATGTCTCACATAAGGAACACAGACAAAAACTGTATTCATTCAGAAGCAAAGACATCTACTAGTGACCAGGATTCTAAGTATATTCATACAAAGAAACGATTGAATGTAAAGATGCAATATAAACGTGATGTATCTTACAAGGAAAAACATCAAAGGGCATCAGGTAAAAGATATTATGATAATGAAGCATATGGGTTAAAATTGAGGGACAATAGTAAACAGAAATATGCTGTAAATGAGAAACATAAATTGGCTTTACGTAAAGCAGGCATCCACAAATATGCTGTAAATGAGGCCTACAGATTGACTCTTCGTAAAGCCAGCATTAACAAATATGCTGTAAATGAAACCCACAGAATGACTCTTCGTAAAGCCAGCATTAACAAATATGCTGTAAATGAAACCCACAGAATGACTCTTCGTAAAGCCAGCATTAACAAATATGCTGTAAATGAAACCCACAGATTGACTCTTCGTAAAGCCAGCATTAACAAATATGCTGTAAATGAAACCCACAGATTGACTCTTCGTAAAGCCAGCATTAAAAAATATGCTGTAAATGAGGCCCACAGATTGACTCTTCGTAAAGCCAGCATTAACAAATATGCTGTAAATGAAACCCACAGATTGACTCTTCGTAAAGCCAGCATTAACAAATATGCTGTAAATGAGGCCCACAGATTGATTCTTCGTAAAGCCAGCATTAACAAATATGCTGTAAATGAGGCCCACAGATTGACTCTTCGTAAAGCCAGCATTAAAAAATATGCTGAAGATGAACAACACAGGTTTTCACTGAAAAGAACTAAAAAGCACAAGTCTAATGAAATCAAACAGAAACAAAAATGCTTTGACTTTGTGTTGAGACAGTTTCAGGAGAAAATAAGTAGTGGTCCAGACTGTGTATGTTGCGTTTGTCATAGATTGCTTTTCAAGCACCAAGTACTAATTTGTAATAAGAATAGTTACTTGCAGAAGAAGGATAGCTCTTTGGTAGCCACTAAGTGTATCACAGAGGATTTTTTGCATAAGTGTGATAATTGTGAGGTACCTTGCAAGTCGTTAGAATCACCAAGAGGTCAGTTATGGATATGTTATTGTTGCAATGTTAAGTTGCGTCGAGGTGAAATGCCAGCAGAGAGCATTTCTAATAATTTACAAATGTATCCTATACCTCCAGAGCTCAGTTGTCTTAATAGTTTAGAACAACATTTAATTGCATTACACATTCCTTTTATGAAAATGTTGGCGTTGCCTAAAGGTTCACAAAACGGGGTTCATGGACCTGTCACTTGTGTTCCCTCCAATATTGTTAGCACAACAAATGTTTTACCAAGAACTGATGTTGATGTATCTCTATACCGTGTGAAGTTGAAACGGAAATTAACATATAAAGGACATTATGAATATCAATATGTCAATATAGATCATGTTAGGCAAGCTTTGCTTTACTTACAGAGAACCAATCCATATTATGCAGATATTGAATTCAATAATGATTGGCTAAATAACTTTGAAAAAGACACCGATGAAGTTATGAATGTTGATGCTGAAAGGGAGGCAGGTGCTGAAGAAGATAATTTGCATGATCGCCAATCACATGGCATGTTCATGGATACATGCCTTCAGCCATTAGACGTAGGTCAGGAGATTTTAGATCACTTTGACAACATTTTAAAAGTTGCACCTGCAGAGGGTAACAACCCTGTTCAAGTTCTTCAAGATAAAACAAATGAGGCTAAAAGTTTCCCAACGTTATTCCCAATGGGAAGCCCAACATATCATGACTTCCGTAACAATAGATTGACCTTGTCACGATATTTTAATAATCGCATATTAAATGCTGATGGCAGGTTTGCTACAAATTTGGAATACATTTTCTACGCCCAATACATGAGTGAAGTAAACCAGGTTTCGTCCAACATATCAATAGCTTTACGCAAAGGGCATAATTGTAATAGTACAACAAAGATTTCAGTAGACATGCTAAAAAACAACCAGTCTTTGCAACGTTTCTTTCAGAATGATGAGGGGTATAGGTTTATGAAGCCAATTCGAGGCACCCCTGCATTTTGGTCTGGAATCCAAAAGGATTTGTTTGCAATGGTTAGACAGATAGGGCTGCCTACTTTCTTCTGTTCTTTCTCATCGGCTGATATGAGATGGGGAAATTTGTTAAGTTGCATGTTGCATCAAGAGGGTAGAAGTGAGAGACCTGAAGATTTAGACTGGGCAGCCAAATGTGATCTTTTGCGACGCAACCCTGTTACTGCTGCTCGCATGTTTGACTACAGATGGCATACCTTTCTGAAGGATGTCATATTTTCACCTAGTCAACCAATAGGAAAGGTGGTAGATTATTTCTATCGTGTTGAGTTTCAACAGAGAGGGAGTCCTCACATACACGCTATTTTCTGGATAGAAAACAGCCCACAAGTCGATCGCCAAAGTGATGAAGATGTAGTTACATTTGTGGACAAATACATTACATGTGAACTACCACATGATGACGAGGAACTTCTAGAAATAGTCTCAACCGTACAAATGCATAGTAGGAGACATTCCAAGACATGCAGGAAAAAGAACACTGTGTGCCGATTCAATTTTCCTCGACCACCTAGTGACCGCACATTTATTCCCAGAGTAAGTAATGCAGATGTTGCACACAAAACGTGTACTTGTACAGACAATAAATGTTCTTGTTCTGTACAACATGAGGAAATAACTGATACTTTGACGAAAGAACAGGCTAAGAAAATAATGTCTACAGTTAAATGTGCATTAACAGACGAAAAAGCTGCCTTTACTTCAGTGTCACAGTTGTTTGACAGTCTAGGTATTGACCAACACAAGTTTGAAACAGCATATGAATGCATAGTTAAGAAAACTGAAGTTGTGTTGAAACGTCAAGTCTCTGATGTGTGGGTAAATCCATACAACAAAGACCTACTTAAGGCTTGGAATGCAAACATGGACATACAGTTCATAGTAGACGCATATGCCTGCATTGTGTACATTATTTCTTACATATCCAAAGCTGAACGACAGATGGGATTATTGTTAAGTAATGCACAGCATGAGGCAAAGCAAGGTAATACTGATGCCAAAAACACTTTGAAGAAGTTGGGCAGTGTGTATTTACATAATCGTGATGTGTGTGCACAAGAAGCAGTGTATAGGGTGACAAATATGCATCTCAAGGAATGTTCTCGTAAGGTTACGTTTATACCTACAGGAGATAATTCTACACGTTTGAGTTTGCCGCTGAAGGTACTTCAGCAGAAAGCACAAACACAAGACCTCAGTGAACAGGATATGTGGATGACAAGTCATGTAGATAGATATAAAGCCAGGCCAGAGGACAGCGTCTTCAATGAGATGTGTTTAGCTGCATTTGTGTCACAATATAGAGTTTTAGCCAAGACAGAGAAAGCCACAGATAAAATCAAATTAGGGAAAGATTTGGGTTTTGTTAGGAAGAGAACGAGGACACAGCCAGCAGTTGTGCGTTATGCACGCTTCAAACCCGATAACGACTCTGAGAAATACTTCCAAAGCATTTTGCAACTTTTCCTACCATATCGTTTGGATGTCGACTTGAAGCCTACATGCAATCAAACTTTTGAACAATATTATCAAAATGGTCAGTGTACAATTAATGGCATTGTTCAGAATGTTAAGGCTGTAGTTAATGTTAACAGGCAAATATATGAGAAGGAAGGCGAAGACATTGTCCATGCTGAAAACGTATTCAATGAGACAGGAGGACTTGAAGATGCATGGTGTGAAATGTGCCCTGAGCAACAGCTTGAGCAGTTGGAATGTGAACAGGAAGTTCGAGAGCAACCAAAAGTGGATGACGAACACGTTGATGTTATTCCAGACTTGGCCTTGAGTAGCGATAAGACCAATCAGTATGAGGCAAATGTTAATGTTATGCCCAGAACTGATGCACTTATCCTACTCAGAACTCTCAATGACAAGCAAAGGGATGTTTTTTATAAAGTTAGACAGTGGTGCCTTCAAAAAGTCAGTGGCCAGAGACCAGAACCATTCCGTGTATTTATTACAGGTGGTGCTGGGACAGGCAAGTCTCATCTGATTAAGGCCATTCACTACGAAGCAACTAGGTTGCTGTCACAAGTAGCAAGTGCACCAGACAAAGTCACTATGTTGTTGACTGCTCCAACTGGGATTGCTGCATTTAATTTAGGAGGTGGCACAATCCATAACACTTTCTCTATAGGAATAGATGTTAAACTCCCATACACGCCTTTAGGGGAAGAAAAAGTAAGTACATTACGTGCTAATTTAGGTGATTTACAGATATTGGTAATAGACGAGATTTCCATGGTAGACCATAACTTGTTAGCTTATGTTCATGGTAGACTTAGACAGATTAAGCAGACTGGTGACCACTCTCCTTTTGGTAAAGTATGCATCGTAGCAGTAGGGGACTTTTTTCAACTGAGCCCAGTAAGGGGAAAACCTTTGTACTTGGAAAATACTCCTGTTGATTTGTGGAATGGCAATTTCTCTGTTATTGAATTGAAAACTATTGTTCGTCAGCAAAATTCCACCTTTGCAGAACTTCTGAACAGGTTGCGTACACATGCTAAGGGCACACCGCTTCAAGCTAGTGATGTAGACTTGCTGAAACAATGTGAAACAGGGGAAAGCTCTTCTGCATTGCATATTTTTCCAACAAATTCACAAGTAGATGAGCACAATGTTACACAGTTAACTGCATGCTGCCCAGACTTTATTTGTGTAGAGGCTC